>KN880763.1:0-22809 GCA_000934385.1 Cylindrobasidium torrendii FP15055 ss-10
TCATGCACCGTCTCAATATTTTCCTGTCCCACTTTGGCCACTCTGGCTGGGTGGGCCTTTTTTCATGTCAGAAGTCGGTCCTAACCCTAACCTTAAGGAGATGAGGCCGCTGTGCGCGGCGCGTACTGATACTTTGTTAACTTAGTACACTTGTTTGTACCAGGTTTGTACCTCTATCACAAGCAAAGAATAAATTTGGTCTATCTTCTCCATATCACGTCCAAGCGGCAGACTGAAAGTATTCCATCACGTTCGGCGCGTCGAGCTTCACAGAGTCGTAGTCGGACGCGTTGAAAAGATCCGATCGTGTAAAGAGGCCGACATCATTGAGGTCCGAACCCCGTGGGGAGACCGCCTGACGGTGTACTCTTGACCACCATGCTGTCTCGACGCCTGCTCGTCCGACGACCGCTTCGAGTATCACGCTTCCACACCTCGTCGTCGCTATGGAAGTCTCTGCGCACGTTCAAGCTCGCCGACATCGGGGAGGGTATCACAGAATGCGAGGTCATCAAATGGTGCGTGTCTATGGTCCGCCCGATATACCTACTAAACCCTCACCTTTATAAAAGGTCGGTGGCCTTGAATTCAACGGTCGAAGCGTTCGACCCTCTGTGCGAAGTTCAAAGCGACAAAGCCAGTGTTGAAATCACGAGTCCATTCGATGGCATTGTCACCAAACTCTTGGTTCAAGAAGGCGAGGTTGCGAAAGTCGGCAGTGGACTCTGTGTTATTGAAGTTGACGAAGACGATGCTTCCGAAGAGTCTGAAGCGGCCCCGGCGTTTGAACATGCACCAGATCCCACGTCTTCATCTATACTGTCGACCATTCCTCGCCGCCATCATCCTTTGGATCCGAACCAGCCACCCACAGCCAAGTCCTCTCTCACCGATGTTCTCGCGACACCCTCTGTTCGCCATTATGCGCGCCAACAGGGCGTCGACATTGCCCAATGCTTCCCTGGAGCAGGACGCGATGGACGTGTCGAGAAGTCAGATGTCGACCAATTCAAGTTAAGCAGTAGCGCGCCAAAGACATCCATCACCCCGGAAAACGTGGTCTCTGGAGAGGACCAAATTGTGGAGTTGGGTCGAACACGTCAAGGAATGTGGAAAGCAATGGTGAAGGTAAGCTGGACAACCCTAATATTCATTATCCTCACGCTCACTCACGTCCAGAGTCTAGAAATTCCGCATTTCGGATACTCTACGACGTTGGACATAACTGCACTCCATGACCTCCTTCCCACGCTGAACGAGCATATACCTGAACACTACCGAGCTGCACCAACATTGCCTCCAGCGCCTCTGGCTGTTGACCCGTCGTCGGTGTGCCCAGCGCCTAACAAAGGCTACTATGTCCCCCTAGAACAATCTCTGACACGCTTGACGTACCTTCCTATACTGCTGAAGATGCTGTCCAAGTCCATGATTGAGTGGCCACTCTTTCGTTCGTCCATCACCGCCTCTGGCAGCGACAAGGCTTCCATGACCGTCCGGCCGCACGCGGACATTAACATTGCGCTGTCGACGCCTACGGGGCTGTACACACCAACGCTTCAAGCTGTGGACACGCAGACGGTGTACGGCTTGGCGTCTGAGCTCAAGCGAGTCTCTCACCTGGGAAGACAAGTCCCGAGCAAATTGACGATGAACGAGATGCCGAGGCGCGGCGGTACACTGACCGTATCCAATGTCGGTGCCATCGGTGCCGGGGATTTTGCGTCGCCTGTGCTTGTGCCGGGTGGGGGCGTAGCCATTGTTGCGCTGGGAAGAGCAAAGTGGGTGTGGGACGTGGATAGGAATCCCCAGGGTGAGAGGAGGCTGAAGCTTGGGGTGAGTTGGAGTGGGGATCATAGAGTGATTGAGGGTGCAGAGCTTGCAGCGTTCGTCGAATGCTGGAGGGGATATGTTGAGAATCCGACGCGTTTAATCGCGGATAGCGTATAATTCCTCAAGTTAAGTATGAGCTGGACAATCTATTCTTCATGGTTGATTTGGCTCAGGACGAGTCTTCATAGAGGAATCATTGCGAGTAAGTAGGTCGGCTCGTTGAGGAAACGGGGGCTTGAAGAGCTGAATGGCGTGAAGAGTAATCCCAGCGAGGCCATGATGGGACATCGGTGTTTACATCCTTAACCTGCACAGTGGGATGAGCTGGACGATAGCATAAACTTTCCGTGCCGGCGATTGTGATATTAAAAACAATGTAGATCGGCAACTGCCGAAGCACTTGCCAGCTGACCAACCCCAAATTCTATGTTTGCTCTCAACCGCCAAGCTGTGCTTCATCTCTGTGTTCCTTCATTCTTTACACTGCAGTCAGAGTTCCTACGCTCCATTGTCCTTCGTCATCGTTACGAACCTTGTTCTGGGACCCCTTGCAATATGGCTCTGTGCCAGCAGGCTCCACACCAGCCGTCCTGAAGAGAGTTAAGAAAGAGATCAGGCGCCACATCGGGATCACGGACCGCAAAAACACCGAACACCACGACGAGCAGGACCGATTAGGAAATGGAAAACGCACTAGATACGGCCCGGACACTGTCAATTTTGCGCCCAAAGGGCTTATCTAAGAACGTCTGCAGAACTAGAAATAGATCAGGGGCCAAATACTTTTCAAAATACCTCTAAAAGACTGCGAAATAAATTTTCCAAAGCTAAATTAACACACTCACTCTCCAGACCGGTTTTGGCATGGGCAAAACATTTGATAATGCGCTCAACAGTGTGCGTTTTGAAAAGATGTTCCCTCCGAGATAAGCAACGATTAGCGAGGTCCGAAACACCTCCAAAAACTGACACTTTCAACAGCGTGTTCAGCTCGTGTTAGCCGTTTGTATCTCCAAATAAAACACATGAACAATTGCAAGTTTCATGATGTTGTTGCTGGTGGAAAGATGCAAGCAAAACCTTGACTTTGCCTGGTAAATCCGGCGCCTTTTGAAGACAAATTCATAATCTTTTCCACTCTTCAAAACTAGCTTCGATCCGGACGTCCGCCCTCAGGATACGGACGTATACTGACCCCGATATCTCGTGCCGGCCGCCGGATCCATCGCGGCAGATGCCGAATTCATCGTGCCGGGCGGCCGAATGCAACAGCAATCCAGCAACAATGTCGGCGGGTTCAAGCGCCGGGCACGGTTCTCAAGGTCAGATTTCAAGATTTTCCTTATGCCGTCCTCGTCTCCCTCCATTGTCCTCTGCCTAGTATTTCTCCATACTAGGATTATCTCTCCAAAGTCCATCCTGCCACCGCATCTTACCAATGAAAATACCCATACGCTCACTTTGCCGCGTACAAGGAATTGAATATAATTATGTAACGCAATTTATGAACAAGATAACGGGACGTACACAAGATATCAGAGGCGTAGCAAGATGAAAACAGCAAAAAAAACAGGCAGAACGCAACTTACGCCTCATCAAGCCACCACCCATTGACCTCCAGGGGTCCAAAAGGGTCTATAATGTGTGTATTACGCCGCGGGTTGGGGTCCCTCCAGGTAATGTGGCCGTTTCGCCCGTCTGTGTAGTAATGGCCGGTGGTACGGCACGTATTGTTGACGTCGTACACTTTGACCGTCCAGTGACCACCGTCTCCATGAGGCAAGCAGCTGCGCCAAGATCAGAGGATGCCATGGTCCTACAGTTGAGGCTTACTTACACTGCGATGGCGTGGCTAGCATCCCAGTCGCACCCCGAGAACCAGTTCAAAAAGTCGACTTCGAGCTCGTCGAACATGGAGGTCGCAGACGGATAGCGCGCAACGCGCGCATTGAGCAAATACCTCGCATAAGCGCGTCGCGCTGTAGTGAGTGCACCCAGCACGCCTCTCACTGGTCCCCGCGGCGTCGTTTTGCGAAGATTTGCGCAGGACATTGAATGTGAATGAATGCTAAAGACTCCCAGTGTAAGCCCTCGATACGGAAGTACTGGTATAGGACGCACTATTGGGAAGTGGATTGATGAAGATTCACTGGCTTGCTTGCGTCGGAAAAGAGGGTAGGGGAGTCGAAGTATCTGGAGCAAAATGAAGACGCTGAGAATGCAATACCAATTGGAGTAGACAAGCGCTTACCCCTCACCAGAACAGACCTTTCCCCCGGTACGTCCCACTTGTGCGCGGCTGGATAAGAGAACACAGTCTAGGGGATGGATTTGAGAACGACCAGAGAACAGGAAATCGGCAACGCACCTCCTCGCCTCCCCTTGCAACTCGACAGCTCCCCTAGAGAGCTCGATGAGGGCCTGTGCAGTCCTGCCCAAACTGGCGCGCTGTACCAGAAGACCCGTCCCAGATGTGCGATTCGCGGGACCGTATTGCCGAGCATGTCCCCTCGTCCTGAGGTGTCGTCCGTCGAGTGTTTCTGAGGGATCGTTGCCGGACGCAGTGGCTGCAGAAACCAACCGTCGCGTTCTCCGTGACAGTCTGCGTGACAGACACGACGTCGCCAAGCAGGACACTGCTTGCAAAGTCGTCAGACTCAGTCCTAGCCTTGTGAGTACACCGTCCTGGCCGACGAGTCCCACAGGATTCTGGGACACACGAATTCCATCAGGGATGTATATGGTCCTGTAGATCGATCAGTCCATGGGCTAGGCGCAGCGATGTACCGCAGCCACCACTCCGGAACCGTCGCCAGTAAGCAAGGCAGAGTACCGGCGAAGTGTCTCTTCCCCTTTGCTTATGGCAGCGTCTCCACCTATTGAGGCTTATCAGGAATTATCCAACTTCCTGAAATAGTTAGAAATACATAGTCGACACGGTGAACAATCCAAGGAAGGCGCAAAGAAAAAGGTTGATGAGGTCTCGCAGGCCATCCGTAGATACCTTGTGCATTGCCCGCACATCGGTCCATATTCTCGCGGGCCGCATACTGACGACCGAACTGCAGTTTTCCTGTGGAATGGGTCAGAAAACTGACCTAATCAAAGACGATCCTCGCACTGGCAACGCCGCTGCCTCATAGACATTCACCGCATCCTCCATCAGGACATCCACCTCCCTACACCTCCGCAATATACACCCTAATCAACGCAGTGCAACGTATAATTCAAGTGGTTCCAATGAGCCAAACCGGCGGGACTAGATCGTGAAGTTAGTAAGAAGGTGCATGGGTGGTGTAAAGTGGAACGGGCAGCGTCAAAAATCGCTACCAGACCTTGAATTGCACATTCGACGCCTGTAAACCCATACCAGCATTCTGATGGGGAAGGATATCACTACCAGTTACTTCACTCACCCGATGAGTACGTGCCCGCGAGTTGTTCGTGTCCTACAAACGTGCGAAGGACTTGGCAGCTTTCCATCTGCGGACGCGACGAAGGGGCAGGGCAACAGCGATGAAATACATAGTAGTTTACAACACAAGACTATGCAACTCTGGTAACGCATGCGGAACGACTGGAGCTCGTGTGAAAGCCTCCACAAAATTCCTCCCAAACTTGAACGCGATAGAGGCGCCTCCACCCACAGATACAGCACGCGGCGCCTCCATTGACGAAGCCATCGAAGCCTGGACCGACTCCCTCTTCATCGAATCCACTCATCGAATCCACGGCGGTGATGCTATCAGCCTCGGGAGCAACTCGTCCGAGAGTCCATGTCTCCATCAGTTCCCACAGCGCCAGCCAAGTATCAACGCGTACTCGAAGGTCCGGAAACTCGAATCAAAGCCGCCGATGACTGAATCTTGGGGCCAGCAACGACTCTCCCAGCGAGGAAAGTGGCCGAAAATGCGCTGCTGCCGTTCCTCCCAACTGGACGCCGCGAGCTCTTCTGGAGCCGCGTAGAGAGTATCTCCAAACGTGGCAGAGAAACCGAACGCAGTCTCGTTTGCGAGCGAATAGCGCTGCTTATCGAGGGAAAGCAGGTCGTACCGAAAGTTTGCCTCGCACGGTTCCCATGCAAGCTCAATGCGTACGCGGCGAGTAATCGTCTCTACCGGCCTACCCGCCAAACAGGCTGTTCCTTCTGGACGTCGTTGAGGTCGATGTTGTGCTAAACATTCCGGTAAGACACTATTTTACCCAACCACACAAACTCACGATGTTGAGTAGCTCGTGTAGTGCGTCCTCAAGTACTTTCTGCCCAGCTTCCCACTTCCTCAACCCCGCTTGTTCGTCGCACTTGGTCCCTTCAGGACGCCCCTTCCCATGGCCATACACCATTCTATGGCGATCAGAGGCAGAACGTACTTGAGCAGGAGGTCCAACCTCAGGATCAAGAGTTCATGAACAACGAGGAATGTGTTGATGAACGCCGTGTCAATGGTCGCCAGGTGTTCTGGAACTGGAAGAGCATAGCCGGTGCCTTCTTTGGGCGGGAGCTTGGCAAAGTAGCGCGTCGAGAGACGAAGCCCTGCCTCTTTCCAAACCATCACCATGCGTGGCATACGGTTCACATTGAAGTCGAGGAACTTGTTGTGGTCGGCAGCACCGTCTCTGCGCTCCCTCCTGCGAAATTGTGCTTGCGGTGCATACGGTATTTGGGGCCGTGAGTTTGCCGGAGCCGACCTCGCGATAGTGAAAGGGCCGCTGGAGGTACCCGCACTAGGATCGTCATCTGAGGCAGCCCGTCCAGACTCGAGGGCAGATCTCCCGGGCTCTTCCCAAGCTCCTTCTTTGTCCTCCAACGCTTCGAAGACCACATCCATGGGTTCAAACGACAAGGGTGCGAACGTTCGCCGCGCCTGGTCGACTCGGTTGTTTTGCAGAGAACCAAGGTACTCTTCATGAGCAAATTTTCTGTGGAACTCCATCCCGCTGTGGGAGGCCATTGTTCTGAGAATTCAACAGTTGAATAAAGGTTAGTGAGGCAAAAAATTTGCCATAAGGATGTCGTATGGGTAGGGATACGGCCTCGACGACCGGCGCGTGGAGTTAAGAGAGGAAGGGAGGAGGGGATTCGCAAAGGTCGAGCTCACCGATGTATGCCAGTGGCTCTCCAGATGCAGGTCCGTCCGTGCCAAAGGCTCCCAACCAGGCGGTGCAGAGACCAACCGAATCGAGGCGGTGGATACAGTACCAGAAATCTTGTGCTTGCCCGGGATCCGTTGGTCTTGATTGTCCGAACGCATGAGCCATGTTTTGCTCCCCGCGATGCATTCCAGAAGTGGTCCGTAGGTTGAGCGAATTGAAAAGAGAGGAGCAAAGCGGATCCTAGCATGGCGCATCATGGTGACGGTGAGAAAGAATGAGCGGCAGCCGCCATCAGCGAACCAGGTTCCAGTATATTTGCGCGTGCTGGAGACCGCCGTTCGGCCCGAGATCCGTGCTGGATGCTCTTGGAGCCAGTAGCGTTAAGCAGACGCTAGGAACCAATTGCTGACTGCCGCCGGCATGATGCCTTCGCGTGCCACGTGCGCGATCCTAGCCCAAACTCTCCTCTTCTCTTCTCCGCATCTTCTCATCAGCGACAGCCTGTCATCAGCGACAACCTGGCACAGCCAATGCGATGGCTGCTGCTCACACTTCCATAACTCGCGGTGCCCTGCTTGTCTAGAGAGACTGTTTTGCATGGACTACATCAACGTTCGAGTTCTGAGGTTGAGGATGAACGTTAGACGTTTACGGTTAGACTCCAGGTGCGCAAATGCCTCTGCAACTCGCGGAATTCAGTCTGACTGCCTCACACCCATGAATGTCCTATCCAACCGTTTGAAATGCGCTATGTCCTGCTACGAATTTCCAAGCAACTCCGCATCCTAGGTTCCCGGACAATGTTCTCTGCGGCCGGGACCTCCTTGTTCATTCTTCCACAGAGCATCCATCCAACCTATGCAATATTTTATCCCCGCTCCTGCTCAATGGTACCAACAACCCTATCCTCCCTCATCAAGAATAGAGGTCCGCGGCACCTGACCGCTGGACCCCGCGGACGAAGCATTCGCGAGCGACGGCGTTGCTACCCAGCGGACCAACGGACACCCTGGCCGCCTCTCCCTTGTCATCAACGAGCTCAAGCGCCCGAGTGCACATCGAGGAGGGCTGCCAGTGCAAGACTACGCTTTGAACGGCGTCCCCCAGCCTAGCGGTCGTCAGATCTGGCCGCCGACGTCGGCTTGGCCTCCCTTCTTGTCAAGGGAAGACAATGGATCACCTGAAGGCTGTACTGGAGGATCCCTACCCAGATGGCGAGCTGGTTGAGTCCCTCAACAGGTACGTCTTGTTCTCGTTATTCAAGCCGAAATCCTGACGTTGTACATATGCTCATTGTCAATCCAACGGACCTTACGGGTCTGCAACTCGCATGTGCGCTCTGGTGTTACGCGCCTGATGTAGAGTTGAATATGGGAATTCTCTCGTACAGTGGTCGTACAATCACTATATTCTCTACATCCTCTGTCTAGCATAGTAATTCTTGACAATATCGGTCTGTTCGGGAATGGGAGGTGCAGAATCAAGGACAAAAGGAGCGCGGCGCTGACAAAGTGTGAAAACGGGCAAAGAACGCAGACGCAAATGGGCGAACCTTATTGTAAGGGAGCATATGAGCAACCTCCTGGTTGGCAATGATTGTATGGGTGACCACAAGAGCGCAAATTACGTTGGATGCTATGAGCGGCACTAACCTGGTTGTGTCGGGGGCGCGCTCAGTCAGAAAGCCCATGTCGAGGTCGGCATAAACATCTCTCAGACCCGCGACGCGGGGAAATGGATGACACAGAAGAATAACTGGACAAGGGTCTGGTCCAGTGGATGTGAGGATGTGCTGAATACGAATAGCAATGGGGGCTGCATTGGAGGAAGAGTTTGGAGTAGGGCCTGCCAAAGCATAGGTGCCCGTCCCACTCTCCTGATAGCGTGCGGAAGCATACTCCCAGCCTTGTAGAATTACATTTCGATATTCTGCGTAGCCGTGGTCGGGAGTCGGGGTCCGGGTTACATCTTCTATGGCGCTTTCGAGGTCAAAAGTCGAAGCAAATACTGACGCCAGGCCGCGGACTCCATCGCGAGGCTTGGAGCCATCTTGCACAATACGAAGTCCAAGATTGCTTACTTCTTGTTGATGTTCAAACTTGGCGAGTAGCTGCGGGGTGTGCTTCTTAACATCCTCTTCCGACTTGAGGAACGAGAGGAAGGTAGAGCGTTCGCTGAAGTGGGTAGTCATGGTAGCCTCCATTTCTCCTGCGCGTATCTTAGATGATAGGACTTGTCCTGATGGATGAACGCACCGTGCTTGCGGTTCTTGTTGGTAGACTGGAGCATGTAGTTGATCCGTTCGAAAGCAGGAATTTGAAATCCATGCGATGGTCCCAAGAAGCCCAGAAAGTCAGGAAAATGACTGGCGATGTGATGAATGGGCTTGAGGTAATAATGAGGAAATAACTTCGTAATGGTCTGAAGATGACGGTCCAGGTGTTGGCGGTAGCTGTCGGCATGTCCTTGGGAAGACGTCCGGTTCACTACCATGAGCATGGCTTTGACCAAGTCTATCATGTTGTGGAGAATAGCTCTGAACCTGGCGTCCCTGTACTCCTTGACTAGAGCTTTCTCAGAACCCACAGCGACCGCATCCTCCTCCTCGACGGGATACCCCCATAGACGGATGGCAGTAATGGGGAGAAATACCAGGCAGACTAGATCCCATTGCTCTGCGCTCAGCTTGCCTCGAGTTGGCGTCCCCCAATTGTAAGGAGGACGGTCCACATTCATAGGCAGTATGGCGTTCTGCAGATCCAAACGACTGGCTTCCATGAAGGACTTTCCAAGTAGATGCTTGGAGAGCGTGGGAGAGGGGACGTGGTACTGCATCTGTACTCTCCACTTTAGCCTTTTTTTGAATAAGAGACGCGGAAGGAAGGCTAACCCATGCCCAGAGCTTGTAAATCATCACTTTCTTCGGCGGCTTTCCCTGTTTGTTGCGGCGGCCCTCAAGATCGATTCTGCAAACTTGGCACCATCTCTCTAGTTCATCTCGCACCACATTCCTCTTCAGCATGGAGAGGGTAATAGTACCTGTGGTGGAATATTCAGTAATATTTTGGATATTGCACGATGTAATTTTTACCGTTCTGAAATTTTTCCCAATAAAACTTTTGATCGCGCACAGCGCGTTTCTTCTGGAGGCGGCCTGAACCCGAATCAGATTCGTCACGGCGTCGTTTCCTAGAAGTGGTAGAATCTGAGGGCGACCCGGCAATGAGTTGTCGACGTCGGGCAATCTCTGCTGGCGGCATAGGTGGACGCCGCCGCAACGGAGCCTGCGAGCGGGACGATCCACCTTCTTCCATTTCCATGCGGTCGCTGTCCATCTCAGATTCTGTCTCCATTGATGTCTCAGTCAGCAGGGAGCCGGTAGTAGATGCTGGAGAGGGCGCCCTACGGGGGCTATTTGGGTGATCGAGCTCCTCCTCGTCTCCTGGATTCTCGCGATGATAAGCGGCAGAGACGTCCTCATATTCTTCGTCTTGGTCATCCTCCTCTTGATGAGATACCTCTTGAATAATCTCAGCAATGTCAGGCGGGCGGTCGTCAGAGGGGTCATAAAGCTGCCATGCCATAGTGGGGTTCCCCCGCATCTAACGAAACCCATTTTCAGTGACTATGATTACAAAAACGCGCGCGATGGATCTCACCGCTTCAACCAGAACGTTGATAAGGAATGCCTTCCTTCCACCATATTGGAGCCCGTTGTCGAAACAGATCGTGCTCAACACCAGAGTGGTTGCCTTTTGCAAGGTGCCCTGAATATCGCTCTCGGGGAGGTCCCGGCCAGAGAAGGTATTAAGGTAATCCACCACTGGGCGCACTCGACTGACAGGTGCTCGACGAATGCCAAGATCTGGCCGGACGCCATCGCTTCCTTCAACAACGACGTTTATTCCGTAAACACGGCGCACTAGATCTTGAAAAATCCCTAACGCTCGAAAATGCATTGGCTCGGGGGGTGCGCATCGGAGTGAATTCCAATAGGGCAGTTGGTAGAAGGGGGACCAGCGTAGCTGGTGTTCTGCATATATCTCGGCGCGTTCATCCTCGCTCCTGGCGTCCCTCCATCTTTCTGCAATCCTGCGCATCTGGTCCCAAATGCGAGGAGGCCAACGGCTGCGATCTAGTTCGTGAATATTCTGAATAGCAAGGTTGCAGAGAGTGCAGAAATGCATCGATGTAGGATTGGAATGACCCAAAATCTCGCGGAGACCCAGCATATCGGCAATAACCATGGCTAGGGCGGCGCGCACAAGAAGACCTATGTCAAACGCATGGGTACGCGAGAAGTAGACTCCATCCCACAAAAGTAAAAAGTCGTTCACCACCAGTTGGAGGAAATTATTGATACGGTGCAGCGATGGGTTCCCAGGGATCACCCCCAGGAGCAGCATATTCTCAGGCAACCACCGTAGGTGAGGGGGTAGATTTAACAGCACCAAGCAGATACCAGTGGACGACCGGGTCTACAACAATTCTCTGCTTTAGCGCAGCGTAGGCAAGGGCTCCAACCCAACGTGCTTACCTGTTTGGCTTCTCCCATACGAAAGGGATTGAATCCATCCAAGCAGATGCCAAATAAAAGATGCAGACTTTGAGAGGGAACGTTCTGGAAGAACGAGGTCTCTCCTACTCCTCCATCGTGGTTACGACCTGGGAAAGTCCACCAGAAAGGGGACTGGTGAATGTCGTCCATATCGGCGCGCATGTTTGTCTCTTTGTACTGTTCCAAAAGTGCTTCCATTCCGGGTCGAGACAAGAGTTCACCTATCCAGTCAATGACTCGGCGGTCCACGTATTTCAGTTTCGGCTTGGGGCTGCTGGACGACTCGAACAAAGCTGCACCGCATATATCAGACGTGGGAGTGTCTTGTGCAGTGCAGGTTTTGGTACATTTACTGCGATCCGGGATCAGAGGATAGAGTGCGTTGCAGGTAGGGCATAGGATCCAATCGCGAAGGGTAGGCCAGAGATGAAGATCGGTCTTGTAGGTATCAGCGTCCGCTGGAATAACGGCTTCGGGATCCCTTTCTTTTTCAGCGGCCAGCATAAGGCGAGAGAAGGCCTGAGTGACATGATAACAGTAAAGCCCTAAAAGCAGGATATAGCCATATAGACGGGCGGCCAAGGCGCGCCGACGAGGACGGACAAAAAACTTTTCTATGGACGGTTCAAGCTTGCCCGTAGATTGGAGATGTGGGAACGTACCCGTGTCGTAGACGGTGTAACCCACCGGTCTGTAGCTTCGTAACCATTCGGACTTTCTGATGGCGTGAAGCCGCTGGTGCAGACCGCTGACATATTGCAGATCAGCTGCGGATAGGCCTGAAGTTTGCAAGCGAATGATTTGTTGCTCTAGCGTCAGAAATTCCTGGTTCCTTGAAGACGATGATAGTCGAAAGAAGTTGTTGGGTGCGTTTGGAGATAGGGATGGAGTATCCGGAAAGTCGTTGGTGGTGCCGTCGTTCACATTTTCAAATACCAGATGAAAGACAGATTCTTCGATGGAGCGTTCCAGTTGTTGGGCGTACACCTGAAGCATGGAATGGGTGTCCGCCCCGGATGCTGTGGCCTGGTCTCTTCAAGAGGATCAACGGATGGCGACTTGCGCGAGGCAGTACCCACGTCAAGTCAGATGCTTTGTCCTTGCGCCTTTGCGCTTGCTGATGTCGGGTGAAGGTGGAATGGGACAGTTCTGCGCCGCCAAAAATGTATTGCCCGGTGGCCTTGTTGAAGTATCTAGATTGGCAACATAGATCGCAATGGCAAACAGGCATCCTGCTAAATAGTCTTGAGCCAGCTGCCTGGCTCCTTACAATAACATACCTGCTCAAGGGCCCTCTCCAGTGGGTTCACAGTGAGACTAAGTGAGTACTGGGCGTAGGTTGGAGGCGATAGCTTAGCCCGGCGTCGCGGATTCAATAGCAATATTCAATATCGAATCACAGCTTGATGGCGTCGATAATAATAATAATTGATGGCGTGACTCTAAAGAGAATCTGCCGGGCGCTGCCGTCCACTGCCGAGGATCCTTCCCTACGATGGGACTAGCTTTCGACCGCGCCTCCTTCCAACCCATCCTTGCCCCGCTCCCTGTATGTGTGTATATATAGTGGGTTATCAAAGTTGGAATAAACCAAGTCAACCCGAGCCCCTCGCCCCACTCAGACCTGCCGCCCGCCCTTGTTGTCGACCTCTCTCAACCGTTGCGGTCACCTGCATCGTCGCCGTCCTCCCCCGAAGTCGTTGCCTACCAGTTCGGCCATTTCCGCTACCTGACATGGAGCTCATGCAACGGAAGCCCGTACGATATAATAGCAGAATCGTCAGAGCTGAAGGAGAAAGACGGAGGCGCCCATTGGCGCTGACGACACTGATATCGTAAGCGAGGCCGTCTTCAAGCGTAGTGGAAGGTTCCAGTCTGCAGGTCCTTGATGACGAGTACTTTGTTGCGGCGAACGCGTCGAACGAAAGCCAGCGTATTCCCATCTCGCGAGATTTCCGGACGAGAGGCGCCAGCAGGGTATTCGTCTACAAGGGTTGTGGCCACTATGTAGTGCTCTCGAATACGGCATTGATGCCCCTGTGTACATCTGGAAAATGAATGAAACGTCCTTTCCAGCATAGACAACATATTACCTTCGCCATCGCGTTCCTTCACATTGCCTTCTGGCTGGCGCGGCCACCTTCGCCTGTTTGTTTGCGGACAGAGATGGCGGTTGATCCACGTCTACCCCTTCGTAGAAAACCTTCGCAGCCGTCCGCATACAGTTGCGGAACTCCTCCATTTGCTCCTCTGCCTTCCTGGCGTCTGTTCGTACTCTGGGCGCTCATCTACGGGAACAATCTCGTCCCAATCAAGGTCCATAGCCGCCATGTCGTTGATGTTCTTGTAATTGGCCAAGAAATCTTCGCCTCCGAGCGATGTCCCGGCGTCAGCGTCCATAGTTTCATGGTCTTCGGCGCGAGTGAGAATTTCGTCGAGGTCCATCTCGTCGAGTTTCTGGGCTTGGGCCTTATTGTCCTTTTTGAAGCTAGGGTAATGATGAGGCAATGAAGAACGGATGCGGGAAAGAGACCTACATATTCTGAGCGCCGGACTTGAGGACTCCGGTCTGGGTGAGATCATCCCTCTTCTGGGTTTCCTTTGACTCCTTGCCCTTTGCGCTCAAATGGGCCTGCGTGGTATCCATCTGATGGATAACTGGAAGCGAGAGTCGTGAGTTCGGTTGGCCAGTGCGAGGAGGTCAATCACATACTGGCATACTCAAGAATCATCTTGTTTTTGACCCGCTCCAGAACCTCCTCCTCCACGGCGTCTTTCTTGAAGCCATATACGCCGACATGCGACTTCTGCCTGATACGATGAGTGCAAGCCATGGCCTGAAGACCATTTTGCGGATTACAGTCGCTCTAGAAGCGGTAAGTAAATACGGAGAAGCCCGGATGGTAATGCGCCTACGTCGAAGATAATAACAATGTCAGCGGTTTCGAGGTTGATGCCGAGGCCACCAGCGCGAGTCGAGAGAAAAAGGCAAAATTCAACGAGCCGGGGGGATTGAAGCGTCCAATGGAATTCTTGCGCGTTTCTGAGTTGACCATACCGCCCAACCGCACATGGATGTACCCCCGGAAGTTCATGTAGTCGCTGAGAATATCCAGCATTCGCGCCGTTGACTGAACATCAAAACCCGACGATTGTCCTGGCGCAGGCATTCGAGTAGCTTGTCCAGAAGGACCGTCTTGCCGCTATTGGCGACCCCTTTCAAAGTATCCTCCTGCGTTGCGCCAGGAACCTCCGCACTGTCGAAGGGATATGGGTAATTCAGGGCCTTCTTCAGCTCCATAGCTAATGAAAGTAAGTGTCAGTGCGACTTTGATTGAGAGTAGCATACCAATATTCAGCAAGCTAATGTTGTTATTCCCATACCTGGTGAGCCTTCTGAGAGTACGCGCCGATGCACTGCGCGTGCTCGACCACGAATCCGCCAGTCCCAGTCTGGCCGCGCATCGGTCATAAATCTGGCGAAGGCAGTGCGAAATGGGTCCTGGATGGGAGCCCGTTCGCAGTATAGCGCGCTTCATCGTTTCCAGGCGTTCGAAGTTCACAGTCGAATCGACAGCGCCGCCGGTCAAAGGGAACCGTCGAGTCTGTCGAGTGCACGCCCCTCAGGTCGTGGCTGCCACATAGAAGACCTGAGGGCCACGCGACGCTCTGCCGTTAGGACGTCTCTGTGGACGCGTTGAGGGACTCGGTCCCGAAGGATGTACGTTCTAGTGTCCAGCGCAATGGTGGGTTGTCGCCGAGCAGCCGACTGGACGGAGCGGATTGCGTCGAGTACATATGTTGGGGTCGTACCTGCGACGGCAGGCAGCCCAGCAAAGCCCGATGCGATATCTGCGATGCGCAGGTTGAGGTCCGCGGCCCATTTTGCTGCGTTGGCGCAGAATGTCGGCGACGCGGAGCGCGCGCTGCTTAGGGGGGTGCAGGGAGTTCCAATAGGTAGGCAACGCGGCGTAGGGCGAGGCAGAAGCATCGTACACGGATCTGGTCGATGCCCGTCTCGGTGTGTAGGATGGCGCGAACTGAGCGGGGACCTAGGTTGAGGATTCGTCACAGAGTCTACGCTTATGCATTGGCGAGTGCTTTGATGGCGTTTTGGTCCACGTCTGGCATGACCTTGCATTAGGGGTCGCGGAGGGGACGTGTAGAGGCGTAGGGAAAGTTCAGGGAGTATCCGTCCACGTCCGAAAACGGTCTTTCGATTTGCGTGAAGGAGGAAGATACTCCGTTCCGTGGATCTGAAGGTCGCCCCGAGGGACTGGCGGGTATCGACGGAGGGGATGAGTTTGCTGTCCATAGAGAGTTGCTACATGGTGTCGTTATTGGTGGCTCCAAACACCATGACCGCCAATTTCCCACCAATTGCAAGCAGGCGGTTCTCACGACACCCCGCGCTGAGGCGTCCAAGGCGACGCTGAAGCCCTAGCCACGTAGTCGAGGAGATCGTCTGCGTGTTCCGGGTAGGATATTGCGCAGCCGAGTAGCTTGGCGGCGGCGTCGTCCAATGGGAGGTCAAAGTCTTTAGGGAAGAGGTTCCAGAGAGTGGGGAAGCAAGGGTCACCCGCGAACACCCCGCGCAGAGGGCGAAATTGCTTGGATAGCTCGCCATTCCCGCGCACAACATATGTCATCTTTGCTTATAGCATTCCCAAATTGAAGCGACGGTTGATCATGCCGTTTTGTGCGCGCTTGGTCCAAGGCAGGTCGGAGTCCTTGCAGGAGAAGGCTGGGAGAAGGTATTTGCCACGTCAATGAATGCGACGAAGAGTGCCTCGGACCGAGCTTGTTCAATGAGGGCACGCAGGACAAAAGCATTGTTGTTTGCGCGATACTCTGGGCGGAAGCCCTCCAGTGATGGCGGCAGGATGCCAGCGTCGGTGGCGGTGCGTGTGAACTTTCGGTTGATGATGATTGCCAGGAACTTTAGCTTTAGCCACCAGCATGGATAAACAATCCGTAGATCCTACAGCGCTGGAATCCAAAGACAACCTCTCAGTATATTACTCTCTTTTCAATCTCTTAACCATAAGGGTGCGCTCCCTAGAGGATCTCCAGGACGGGACAGCGTTCTTCCAAGTTGTACAGAGCATGTCCGTACTGCCTGCGCTATGTCGCTTCCATCTAATCAAGACATCCCATTTAGTGATCACTTTGAAAAAGCTAGTTTAGACATAACGCCCACCACAAACCATCTCAAATGCATTGCTAATCTGGAGCAACATTTTCGACTCAGTTATGAATTCCTCAGTATGCGCCATCGCAGACCACAGATAGGCAAGAACTTTCCGGATCTAGCCGCTGTGGCCACTGCCAAAGATCCTCAGTCAGCCTGCGTACTGTGCCATCTTACTTTTCTCTGCTGCTTGGTGTCGCCGGCCAACGAGCGCCTCCGCTCTCGCGTAGGGGCGTTGACTGATGGGGAACAGCAGGTTATATTCGACCTCTTTGCTTCGGTAAGTCCTGTTATGGGATAATACAAAAAGCCAAGAGCTCAAGGTTAGATTAGTTGACGGATGAATTGGGTGTTCTTCCGCTTGCTTCCCAGGAATTACAAAATACGGATACGGACCAGAACTTGTGAGTAGAGTTGAGATGCGCCCAACGCGCTGGTAAATCGTCGAGCCAGGGATCATCGTTTTTACATCTTGGAGCGCGTTCGCAGCGAAGCATACTCTTTTCCAGAGGGTCCAAACATAAAGAGCTCCCCAATTACAACGACGGACCACCCCTTCGCAGATCACGCCTTTGCCTTGCGCTCAGCAGGGCTTGAAAAAAGGATCAGACAGTTGGAAACCGACCTCTCTAAGAGCGAGCGCACGGTGTATGTATTCCCCTGTTAGACATCTCGCCTATTGCTCAAAAGACGTCAGGCTTGCTTATGAAAATGACTTGGAACGGGCAGCCAACCTCTCAAACCAGCAAGAACAGGATATTAAACGGTGTCAACAGGAGTTAGACCGCTGGAACCGTCGTTCAAAGAGGTAAGAGGTCAATCAAATACTCTGCATTATATGTCAAAGACCTCATGGGGTTTTAGCGACGCCGAAAGGATCAAGAACCTCGAAGAGGCTCTGGATGATCTTCGAGATAGGCTTGAAAAAACCGATGCAGCGAAAATGGTAGGCTTCCTGATGAATGACTTCAATTTGCAACAAGCTAACTCATAGAAAGTCTCTAAAAGAGAATGAGAAGAACCTTCGGAATGATCTGCGCCAACGGGAGACAGAAATGGCTTCCTTATCTCGTCAGATCAAGCAACATAGCGTCCAACATGGGCAGCTGTCTGATGATCTTCGACGCCAAAGAGCTGCCGCCGAACGTCGCAGCCAAGAGCAAGACGATGTAATAAAGGACCTCAGACAGCATATTACTTCGATCACCAATATAGCTACTGCTACCACCCAGAGCCTCCAGGACGACTCTTCATCGTACAAAGGCTCACCTTCCCCAGTGCGTATGGACCCGTGTGATGGAAACCTAATGGACACCCTAGCCAACGAATTTGGATCCCTCAGAGTTGGTTTGCTGGACGGCAGCATGCCAGAGACGCCTCCAGTCGAATTCGGAAGCCCTATCCGGGTGAACACAGCGCAGGAGGCCGGCCACAGCGCGGAAGATTTGGGTGTGCACGTCCCCGGCTCCAACCCCCATCAGAACTGGCGCGCAGACTTAACAGAGATGTCTCTTTCCATCCCACCGAGCGTCCCAAACTGGTTGGAGCTGTTTGATTAAGCCTGCAGTATTGCTTCTCATGCTTTATAATCTGGCAATAGGGTTGGCCGCTGCATAGAAGTATGTAGCCATTGTTTGTGGAATAGAGGTTTGAGACGTTGCCCCGCCCCAATAGCGTCGGAATTCCAACTTCCAAGCCAATCCCGATCGCGGATCGGTTGGTCAGCACAAAGGATCGAAGCAACTTGACGAGTCGTGCTTCCCCCGGGCTTACGAATGGCGTCCCAATATGGACTGGTAGAATACTCATCGTATAATTACATGCAAATTACTACAGCAGTATAAGTATGGTGCGAAGCACATATGTATTTCGCAGAGTTGCAGTCTTACCGTGGCCCCATATAGGCTGTTGAGAACTCGGAATATTTGCCCGCTAGCGTATTGGGCCGATTATTTCCACAAGTAGCGCACCGCCATTCCCTTATGCTGCTTCTCGCGCTTCGGCTTGCCTGCAATCAGGCAAAGAGCTTCCTTTATTGCAACTCTGTTGTTGCCCGCCGCATTGCCTCGCGCGGTCTCACCGTACCGTCCGCCCACATAGCGTGCCAGTGCACAGCAAACCGTCAACCTGGTATCAGCTCTGAGGACATACTTTCGTATGGATTCGTTTTCATCTGGCCTCGGAGTTCTTGGATCGGCCAGTTCTGATCGCTTCCCGGGAGATGCATGGTAGCTTTTCAGACGCTTCAAGTTGAAGACCGGATATATCAGGTAGAAAGGCAACCATAGGTGATGATGCGCTCCATCGCCTTGAATAGACGAAGAAGGCTACATTTGATGATGACAACAGTACAAACAACGGCGCCTGCGAGGCGCAGGTGTAGCGCAGCAACTTATTCGCCGGCGTTTCCAAAGATTACAAACAAGTATCATTAGCTCGTAGCCTTAGGCTTCAACTAGGTAGTAATGGTAGGTAGGTGCATACATATTAGAGACATTGGAGGCGAACGGAAAGAGGCCCCATGCTGGAGATTCCATGGGCGAAAAGGCTTAATTTGAGCCTGCGATGTTGGAGGCGTTGGAACGCTGGACCATAGCTTTCAGCCTGCCCCTTTACCATCCCTGCTGCCCTCGGAACACGAAATTCTCCTCTAAGTAGAGGTCAAACTCAGTCACAACCTCTGACTCCCACGGCGGAGGGACTTTGGTTCTCTCCAACATATCACATACAACCTCGTCAAGTGGAATTTCGACAATGTTGTCGCCCGCCTCGTCTTCGCGGTCCCGAATAGCAATAGGAGGCGGACAAAAGGGCTTCTAGGTAGGTTGGTTAGACTAGTTTCTCCCTAGGATATGGGTTCTCACTTGGAATGGAAGAGGCGGCGCTGCAGACTTGAACTCCTCGTACATGATGCCGCGACCAAGAAAGGCGAACTAGGCGAAGAGGTTGAATCTTCAGCAAACAATCAGAGGACAATTGCTTTTGCTCACAATCACAAGGTTTTTCGGCTGATTCGGACTTCCAGTAGCGGTAGCAAGGACGCAGCGAGTGCGATAACCCGGCCTGTTCGCCAGAGCGCGCTGGTATTCGTCATTGTAATAGAACTCCCGGGCGTCTTCGTGCGGTAGAGGGCCCTCGCGCGAGATCCAACGGACAAACTGCCTCATCCACTTTTCCTGGAAGATTATTAGGTCGGATTCTTCGCAGGTTGAGAACTTTAGCCAATATCGGAGGTCTGGAGTTTTAGCATCGATGAACGCAGCCACTAGCGGCTTATAGCCTCGACCAACGGGGAACTGTATGATTTCAATAACAGTTCTCAAGGGAAAAGAGAGTTTTGACCTCGTAGTCGAAGAGCCTCTGTCCTCGCACATTGATGATGGGGTTCAGCGATCGGCGGAAACTCTCTACTACGGGATGGTTTTCGTATTGGACGGGCGTCATTGGCGTTGGAAGCCCGAGGAGCCTTCCAAGGAAGATGGTAGTACGCAGCATGGACTCCGTATCCCTATCGATGTGCGCAAGGTTTTCGGGCTATAAAGCATAAGCAGTTGTCCTGGCTTCTGCAGCAAGTCAACGCACCCGCACGTCGGTGAATAGCTCAACCAACTGCCGCACGTTTGTGTAGTTTGGATGGCCAGGATCGCGGAAAGGACCTCTATTACCGAGATCATCAGACCATGCAAGAAGGGGGCGAGCAAGTTCAGGGGCCACGGCCGTAACGAAGGAGAGGTCTTCTAAGGCGGCGGGATTCTCGAGGACGGCCAGGAGACAGCAGGGGGATAAATCCGAGGGAAAGGTCTTCATTCGGACCAAGTAACAACCTATAGCTGTTGCATGAGCTGCGACTTGGGCGATTTGGCGAGGGGTGATTTCGACAGCCAGATTGAGAGTCAGCAAACCCAATGAAGTCTCTGCGGCGACCCAAACGTTGGTGGAAAAAGCTATCTTGACTGCAATACAAATGAGCTGCTTGCCAGCCCAGATTCCGCCAAGATCTTGATGATGACCGGGGCTACTGAGAGGCTGGAGTGAGTAAAAAGTGTCGAAGTGCTCTGCAGGCACTCACAGCACAACCGCGTCGTCTCGATCGTCGTAAATATTGCCTGTTGGCGCGCCATGTATGTACAATAGGCCGGTGAATGGGAAATCGTTGACGTCTCCACCGCGCCGGACCGCAAGGAAGTTGAGCAAGGAAATAGCGGCGTCCTCCATGCTAATGGCCTGGCCGTATTCTGCAAAGCGGATTCCTCTAGAAGACCAATCCTCATAATTAAGACTGAGCTTTAGATGCAACGATTTGGAGAAACCATCGAAAGTGATTCCGACGGGGAAGGCCTGTCAGAGGGTGTGGTGAGTAGAACGAATGCAAGAGGCACTCCGGACGGACCACATCGACGTCTAAATCCGCAGCGTCCTCCATTTCTATGTCTGCTATCGCGGAGGTGGAGGTACTTTCAACGGAGGTATCCACAAACATCTCGTCCGTCTACAAAGAAAGGCTTTCAGCTGCGTAGGCCCAAGCCTTGCATTCAAGGAGTACCTGATAAGCCGCGTCAACAGGATCTGGCCCAGCGTTGTGTTCTTCATCTGGGCTGGTAGCAATGGATATTTGCTGCGCATAAAGTCAAAGGACGTCGGAGGGGTGCGAAACAAGAGCGAGATCAGTACCTCCAGGTTCAGGCTTCTGGCAGGCGTGCAGCCTGTCCCAGAGACAATTTGAGGCTTGGCATCAGCGACTTTCAAGTCTTTGGCCTAATGAAAGACTTCATGGTGAGAGAGAGCTACAAAGAGGAACGCGACGAGACGCACACTATTTTCCGGGCGGCCTGGGCGACGGTGAACCCTGGAGGCTGCCTTTCTTCTAATATTGTTAACAGAGCCCCAGAGGCGGCGGAAGGCCATGATACAACGCAAGACCGGAAAGCACGAAGTGGTAAAAGGTCAAAAAGATTTCTGCCTCGTGTCAAATGTGATTGCTGGTGAAAGACTTAACCGCGGTGCGCGTCTGCGGCGTGGACGCGATGTAGACTACTCAACACGTCCCTATTCGCGTCCAATTTCCGAGTTTGGACGCTGCCCTGCTTCTAACCAGTCCTGCAATGATGGATTACAATGCCCTCCGAGATGGGCTACGCGTCGACGTGCGCATGGAAAGCCGGTGTCTGCGCTTCATCAACGCTGTGCAAAAGCATATAAACGGACGGCGCGCTGCATTGAACAAGGATTCCCACCTTGCGGTGGAATATCGAGATAGCCGAGAGCGAAGCGCCTTAGCAGTCCTGCTATGATTCCTGGTGAGCTGGAGTCCGCAGATGGAGCTGCGCTTAATCGCGAATAAAAGACGCACTCCCCAAAGACTTTCCCCAGCAGCACCTCGGCATGAGTCTACGCATCCACGCTCTCTGCGTCCACGCGATTCCAAATTTCTCTCGCTACTGACTCATCTTGACGTCCGAAAACATAGATACCAAGCAGCTCAATTTCAGCACTTCCAGAAGCCGTACCATAATTGCTGTACAGCATACAACCAGACAATAACGCGCCTCCCGACGATTCCCGAACTCCTGGCCTTTGTCATTCGCAGGCATCCTCACTCCCAATGCGCCCAATCCAGTAATATCTGGGTTCGAAACTGGTTCGAATACATCTGCATGCGCTAGCGGGAGCTTGCCAACTTTCAGCGGTCGCGAAAGATTCTGAACAGCGCGTCCACGTCTAGAACATCGGGCAGATTTGATGTAGGACCTAAGGACAGTCAGCATCGGTCCGAGAATGAGACACGCACTTACCATAGCAAGTTGAACAAGTTACAAAAGCGCTTCTCTCTCTCGCGCTGATATTCCTTGTCTGGACCGCCTTTTTGATGTTGTCCTTTACTCTGTACAGCCCAATGTACCCGCTGCATAATGAGCCGCACCACTGCTGCAGTTCTCTCGCGGATCGCATCGACCTGTAAGACGGTAGAGGCGGTGCGCCATACGCCGTAGTAGAATTGCCCGCGCCGAGCTGCTGTCCAATCTGCTCACATCTCATCGTCTGGGTAGGGATCCTCCAGTACAGCCTTCAGGTGATCCATTGTCTTCCCTTGACAAGAAGGGAGGCCAAGCCGACGTCGGCGGCCAGATCTGAC
>KN880764.1:0-22725 GCA_000934385.1 Cylindrobasidium torrendii FP15055 ss-10
GTTCCGACGGGTTTTTCTGAGTTGGAGAGAATCCCGGTAAATGGGCCTCGTTAGGGCATGGACAAGCATGCTCTCCATCCCCTAACGAGGCCCGATATGTGGGACACTCTGGTGCGCCTTGCCGCGTTCCTTATGTTTGAAAGCTAGCTCTTGACATGATAGGGCCAGCAGAAGGTAATTGGTGAACCTGGATGAAGTTTACACCGAGCGTTTGCTCGGTGCTCATCAACAAATGCTACGGTTGTCCGTCGGGCCCTACCTCTCGCCGCTCATAAATGAGTGCGCCTATACTCAATGCTTCAGAATCAGTGGACATGGGTCGGTGGTAGAAGGCGTAGACGATACTAGTACTATGCTAGTTGGTGCTCACGTTCGGCTCACAGCCTCGACAACTTGACAGCAAACTGACCTTCGTGAACGAGTTCAGATTTATAGATTCCCACTCGTGAGTACTTGAGTACTCACGGGAAGAGAGAGCACATGCAATCAAGAGCTGCAGTGCGCGTTCTTCTCAATTGTCTACTAGTTGCGCTCGAAGCAAGCCCGGAGAAGAAGATGGAGCAGGCGTCAACTGGTGTCCTATTGTGCGACGGGCGGCCACAGCAAGCAGCTACATTTCAATGGGCATTTTGCATGGCTCTTGAGGGGATAATCTGTGCTCCCCACTCCGCGGGCATCTCACGGCCACATAAGTACCAGCTCACCTCGAACGCTCGTAAGTGATATCTACTGTCATCGTCGAAGCGAGGAGGGTCACAAGAGTGGAGTGCATGCGATTAGTCCGTATACGTGCCTTCAGCTTGAAGTGGTCAGGAAGAAAGTGTATCACAATGAACTGAGACAACGACAGCCGTCAGCGCGTCAGCGTCGACTCAATTTGGGTGGCGATCGACGCTGATCTCAATTCACGTTCCGCGATTGTATTCACACACCCAACCGCCCACCTTTAACAGCAGAAATCGCAGAATATCCTCCCAAACTCCCCGTCCAAGACCCCACAGCCAATTTGGGACTGCCTAGCCCGTGCGACATAGGCAAAATAGCCTACATGCACATGAAGACACACAGCACAAACACTCCACCCACAAAGTACTCAAGTAGTACCGAACAACAGCCGGATTACAACCTTACAGTGAAGGCGATCATAAACGGCTGCTTGCAAGTGGCGGTGGCACCACACTCCTTGGGGCGGGGACTATGTCACTCCCACGGGGGAAGGGGAACAGGTACCTCCCAGAAACGTTGACCATTTCACCCTTCATACACAGTACTTGACTTTCGTACATTGCTGTAACGCAGGGGGTCACATCGGGGCTGTCCTGCTCTTTCTCGCCTCGACATGATGTCGACGAGCTGCTCTATTATCCTATCAGTCACTCCGGCTCTAACTGTTCACAATCACCTCCGCATTGTATCATGGCGTTTCTGCGAGAAACACCCTCGCTACGGTGTCCACCTTTCAACAATGGCATGAAACGGCTCGGGTCGAAATGAACTCTTGTTAGAGTGAACCCATTTCGGTCTTATTCTGCACGTTGATGACCCTCGGTCATATAACTTTGTCTCTTACACTCTATACCATTGCGAGCGAGCTGTCGAAGTCACTCAAGATGAGTTTCTCAAGCATTCCTCGAACCGTACCTTTTACTTAATCGGCCATTGTTCTATGCACGTGATGGACCTGGTCCCTTGTTTCCCAAGCGTGTTCGCAAACCTTAAGCTTATCCCATAGCACCCGTTAGCATCACTTCAAAGAATTTGAACGACAATGCTTGATTCACAATCAGGGTTCGTAGGCAAATAATTCGTACTATACAGCTATTGATATGTCAAATCGGTGTAGACTATAGATGGACAATCGCATATGTGTAGGTCGCAGAGCCAGAAAAGAGAAAATAAACACAAGTAAGCGAGTGGTATGGTGCGCACGCAGTCCTGTTCGTGCAGACGGGTACGGGGGGAAAATGAATGGAAGGGAGAAAGTGTACGCAATGACAACAGGCAAGAATATATATATGGACGATGAACGAGTCAAGGGGAACAGTCGCGCTTTATATAGGGTGGTAAAATGAATAAGATAGGTTGTTTTCTGGGGAGGTGAAGCAAGCCATGTAGGAATGTGGTGTATGTGCGGAAGAAACGCAAGTCCTGAGAGGAGTTTATGAACGAATAAGTATGAGAGCGGCAGAGCGAAAGCGAGAATATGAGAGCCAGAGGTGCGAAAATGCGCGGGTGTATGCGGCAGTGAGAAGATATGTACATCGATGATGATATGAGTGGGTGATGGATGCGATATGCCGTGGGTGTTCCAAAAGCGCCGCCCCCTCAACCTGCTCGCGCAGGCTCTATATTGCTAGGGTTTGGGGACAGGTCGCGAGAAATGTAGTGATGCGAATGCTCAGCCAGTGACTGTTCGGGTATCGATGTGTGCAAAGCAAAGGGTGTGAAGGACGACGACGCAGTGGGAGATGCGAGAGGGTTGTATGCATAAGGGCTCCCGCGGGGTAGGCTTGCATTCGTGCCGGACGATGCAGCAAAATGTATCGCAGAGGGAGAAGTCGAAAATCGTGGTGGTGGAGGCGATGATCCATAAGACCCAAGAGGAGGTGGTGATAGCTCTCGTGGAACATAGGAAAGTCGTTCGTCCACAAGTCCGTATGCTGAAGGGCCAATGGAGAATGGACCTGCTTGCTGTTGTTGCATCTGAGGGCCCGATGCTGTAGCACTCGTAGGTGTGCGAACACCAAGCGGATTCTTGCTGTACGACAAACGGATGCCGCCAGACTTGACAAGACCATTGAGCGTATGTCCATACAGATCATTCATTGCCTTGGTGGCGAAATGAACGTCCTCGAACTACTCTCATATGAGCACAGCGTGAGTTCATTGAGAAATCTACACATACCTCGACGAAACACATAGGTCCATTCTTTTGCTTGAACGATAATCTGCGGTATCCCGGTTGAAGCTGGAATAATTCGCGCAGCTGCTCTTCCAAAGTCTCTGGACCAAAGCCTAGAGGAAGAGGCTGAATCGGGAGATTTCCTACGTAGAGGGTATTGATCTGCGCGTTGCTAGTGAGCTGACTTGCGAATTTTTTTCGAGCGAGATAGCGTACTGGAGGGTTTTGATCAATTCCATTGCGGGTTCCACTACTCCCAGAGCTCGCCCCGGACGACGGCGACGATAGCTGGGGAGATGTAGTGCCGTTGTTGGTGCTGACAGCAAGCCCGGCCATGACCCTCGAGACATCGTCGTCTGTCGCGCTACCCCGCGATCCGATGTCCGAACTGCCGGCGATACTGGACGAACGTGACTTTGAATCCGACATCTCGGCAGGCGGGGACACTGATCGTGGTCCGCCGACAGCAGCAGTGTTCGGCGGCGAGTTGTTGGACGGCGAAGACGAGCGTTGAGATGTTCCTCGCCTGGTGCCGATTGGAATAGCAGATGGCACAGAATTGCGCGGCAGGCCATCCCATGGGCCAACCTCTTCAGCGGCTTGTGTCGGCACACCAGGCATGCCCAATTGGTAGGCATTTGCTGGGATACCTGGGGTGCCACTGTCATCCGCGAGGAGCATGTTGGATGCTTGTCGGGAGATACCTTCTGGGACGGAATAGAAAGCGTCGTAAGCGGTCGTGTTCGTCGACCGCATCCTCGTGACTTCACGTTCCAGGCGGCGGCGCTCTCTCTCTTCTTCCTCACGTTCGCGTGGCCCACGGTGCATAGCAAAACCCATGGCGGCGAGAGCGGCATCTTTGCGCTCATCATCGTCACGGACAGAGCGCGTCCCACGATCAACTTGCTGGAATGGCACGCGAATGGTACCATATTCCCGCTCGCGGGGATCGGCCCCATAAGCGTCCGGGAGGGTACCGTTGGGTACACCCATGTTAGGAAGACTTGTAGAGCCTGACATAGGACCTGCCGGGGCGCCATTCGGATTGAGCATGCTGCCACTGATGGGACCAACACCGCGCTTCGTGTGAAGGTTTTTCTTGGCCATCTCCGCCTTGAGAATTGCACCCTTCTCGATATCAACGCGTCGCCCTTGAAGTTGGTCGCGAGCGCCAAGGGCCTCCTCACGCGTGCGGAATTTGGCGAAACCGATGATCTGTTTGCGAGGCGTTGCATTCATGGGGCCACCAGGACCAAAGGACGGGCCATTCTCGTCAGCGGAGGGAGTCGCCCAGAGGTCGCGGTTATCGTTGCCATTGACAAGATGGTACGCATCGTTGCCGTTGTTGTAAGCGGGGTTGCCAGCGCGCGCCGCGGCCGACCCATAGGACGTGTACTCTTTATTTGGTATCTTAAGAGTGGCAGCCTCAAAGCCGGGCGAAAATGTGAACATGTTCTGGAATTCTCGTTCCTGCAGGGCTTATGTCAGCCGGTGAATAGAAAACGAGGGAGGAAAACTTGCCTGCATATCGTCGGGGAAGCCAACAACAAAGATTGTGGAGATTTCCTCTTGCTGTGGCGGTTGCTGGCCAGTGGGACCAGGCGGTATCGCAGCGGACATCATTGGAGGGGCAGTGCCGTTAGCGTGTTGCGCGGCAGAGGGCAAATGTGGACCAAATGGCGTCTGTGATGAGAGTTGGGAGGGATTGAAACCAGATCCGTTGTATCCGTTGAGCTGAGAGCCGGAAGGTGCCCCGTGCTGTTGCATCTTGTGAGGCGGGAGCATGCCGTGGTCGTTGAAAGATGGCTTGGCCGGGCCGACGCCGTTGACCATAGACTGGCCAGCAAAGTCGAAACTTTGGCGCGCGTCGAAGCCGTGGCCGGGAGATGTTAGTGGAGCTTGGTACATTTCGTTGAGCGGGAAGTCGCGGAAAGCTGGCGGGTTAGTGGGAAAAGGTTGGTGTCGCTGCTGGCGTGAAGCCTGGAAGGAGGAGAAGGCCGATGACTTGAATGCGCTGGGTGGTTGGCGCTTGTGTAGGTCGGCGTCAAGAACGGGATCCGTAGGATACATGGAGGGGTACAAAGCATCTTGGGAGTGCATACGGTGCAGGATATGGTGCGGGTCATGGTCGTGGACCATATCTGTCGGGGGCAGCATCGCGCCCTGAGGGTGCATGACCATGTGGTATGGGACGGAGGGAGATCCGTCCTGGGAAGAGGCAGACGTAGAAGAGTATGAGCCTGTTGCGTGTTCAGAGTCAGAGGACGTGGTGGGCTCTGCGTCCGCTTGAGCGTCCAGTGAGTCAAGAAGGGACCTGTTGATGAAGTCCTCGTCGTAGTGACGTTTGGGAGCCAGGGCTGAGCTTGGAATGGACTCCAGGATGGGCAGATAAGTGATTGGTGTTGGTGATTGGATGGTTGTTGAGGATGCACTCAGCACATCAACGGTTTGGCTGTGCGTGTGAATAATGCTGTCGTTGGAGCAAGGGGATAGATGTGGCACAGGCGAGCGAGGGGAACCGGGAAGGCTTTGGCAAGGCTGGCGGCTGGGTTGGAAGCCGAGTCTTCGTATCTCCCGTTCTCGTCGAAGATGGCACTTTGAGCTGCGCTGAGTGGTGGGAAAGTGAAGGAGAAAGTTGCTGTGCACTTCAGCAGCGATGCCGGAGACAGTGTCGGGACGCAGTCGACGGGAAGGGCGGGATGTGCGTCGGTCTGGCTGCGATCGAAGGTGATGGGGGAAACGGACGAGGCCGAAAACAGGGGATGCCTCATCAACAGAGTCACACCCGAAACGTCAGGACCGAGGTAAAATTTCCCGCGCACGGTCCATCGGGGGATCACGTGAGCTGAGATTTGCGCTTATCTGCTTTGGCAAAGCACTGGCACGGTCAAGGAAAGGAGAGGATGCCATCCCGCCCATCCTGATGCCCAGATAGTGTTGTCCGCCGACGCTTTGACCGCCGCGGCCAGCAACGTCATCTGTGTTTGGCAACACCTTCTGCAGGGTCTCGATCATGTGGGCAAGCAAACGCCACATCGTGACCTACCGTCCAAAGGGCTCTTTCGGAATGGGGAAAATGGGGTCATCGATTGGAACTGTGGCAGAAAAGTGAACCTTCTGATGCGCTGGCAAAGTCGTGCAAAATGAGTGCATTAAGCCCTGAGCCATTTGAACGAATTGTCGCATCAGAATGGGACCAACTTCACGCGCCGGCCCAATTGGTAGCAGCGCCCAACGGCGGGAGACAACACGATTATGAGATGTAAGATGAGAGTAGGATGGCATCCCTCAAAGACGGTGCTTCTGATCGAAATATGAAAGGTAAAAAGGCGCGTCCCCGACGCGTGGCCGGCAGATCTTCGCCGACCTTGCCCCGCCACAACGAATGATTCCTAAGTACATGGTAATTCGCTGTAATAAAGCTTGAAGCTTGAAGCTTGAAGGTCCAACCAAGGCATCACGAAACCAGTAAATCTTGACAATGGGAGCAATGGCATATACGCGATCTATCTCAATCACTACCAATGGACCCCTGCGCGCTGAGCGCTGAGGCCTGAGGCCTGAGGGCACATCCTGATCACGTCGCAAAGTCTGCTGCATCGAATTGGAGGTAACTCATCCCATTTCTCACAAGTCCCTTTGCAGACAGGACTAAGTAGTATCTTTGCAGAATATACGCTGACTATTCCCTCAACCCAGTGTAACTAATAACTTCCACCCGTAATCTTATACAGTGTAGTGAGTATAAATTGAAACTTGTACTTTCGACGTACTTACCTTAGCATTATCCAAAACCAGTTGTGATGTTTTACCACTGGTCACCGTCAATGCCGACCAGTCCCATGTCCCGGTGCAGTTTCCACAGTCGACCCCAACTTTCAGGCCGTCTCCAGTCGCTGCGATAGTGTTCATGGTCCCAGAGAAGTTGATCCCGCTCAGTTGGCTTCCAGTTCCAGGTGTTCCGACTGTCAAATATCGTGGTTAGTCGGTCTGTGTTCCCCAATGGATAGATAGTCCATGATCTAACGTACAATCTTCATCGTAACTTTGAGTGATAAGCACACCGTATTTGCTCGCGCCTGTCACTGTATTCCCGCTGTAGGTAACATCCGTTACGTCGGCGTTCGTTGCGCTCCTGCGTGAATTTATCGTCGCAGTAACTTTGGACAATGGCAAGATATACGCACTTCTTCACCTTGATTCTCAATCCGTACTTATTGTTTACAACTGTGTTGTCGGAAATTGTCACATTCCTCGCATAACCATTTGTAGAGATAGAGCCGATTGAGATGCCATGTCCTCCAGAGCAGTAGTTGTTCTTGAAAACGATGTTCGAGCCTTTGCCAATAGCAACGCTGCAATTGTGGTCAGTACTGCAGCATCGGCAGACATTGCAGTCATTGAATACACACCAGTCATCTTGATTATACACTTTTGAGTCCTGGATAACAACATCGTGCACAGAACCTAGGTCAAAACCATCTGTATTATGCCCCAGTTTGTCCTTGTCGCCGTCTGAGTTGTCCACGGTGATGTTCTTGAAATGCGACTGTCCGTCGCGTACACCTATGCCATGTTCAGTCAGCCATCAACTAGATGGAATGAGGGAGCACACCAATCGAAATTGCTTGGACAGGCGAATTCTTGACGTTAAAGTTGGCGAACGTGCCGTACCCGTCGAACCTACGAGAAAAGTGAGACGGTAGTGTGGGTAGATGCAATGAATATTAACTTGAGCAGAGGTCCTGGCTTGTAAACCCCGCCATTTCCGCCTTGAGTGTCCCAGTACACTGCGATTGAATGTTATTTGACTGTGCACACCTAAAGTGAAGTCCTTCGCGTACGTTCTCCGTTTCCAATAAAGCTGTATCCGTTTCCATTGAAGTTGACATTCTATGGATTCGTTCACCCTCCAGCAATAATGACAATCGAAATGACGAGCAAACCTTTGTGTCAAAGTGCATCAAGGGACCCTCCGCTGAAGCTCGTTAAGTTGATCGTTCAGTACGATGAACTAGAATCGTACCATCGGTCTTTGCGAATTCAACATTTCCCTTCATGACAATTGTGGCACCAGTCGCAGCCTACAGTAGGTTCAGAGACACTACGAGCACAAGAGGACGGCGACGCGAACAGTGATTTCCAGCGTAGCTATCCGTGATGCTTAACCAAATGACCGCGACAGTAGATATGAATTGACTCACACCCAGACGGCACAGTGAACGCAGTAATGACAATATCCGTACATCCAGAAAGATCTCCAGCGCTAGCGACACTGCTGACCGTGCATGTCGCACGCTCTGCCATTTGCACTGGTGTAGGTGCAGGAGAGGCAAGTACGAGCGCAGTGCAAATCCAAAGTTTCAGGGATGCAGAAGAGAACATGCTTTCTGGGATAAGCCGCGTATTCTGAGGGGGGAAAGAACTAAGGACTGGATCGATAGTGAGGGACCCTTTTGGACGAGGGTTTATATATCATGTAGCCCGGTTGTCTTCCACGCGACATCGGGGCGTATAGTCGAAGCAGATGCAGGTACTCTAAAACGAGCGCGGTATATGGTCGCATGGGCCATAACGCCGGCTATGATAACTGGGTCGTAACTCGAGGAATATCCGTCTACAGAGGTCGTCTGCGATTCGGAAAAGAGCCTGGTACAAGATCGAGATCGACTTGTGTCCTCGTTAGGACGCAGATGTGTGCCACGGGGTCGAGTATGGTATGGCCCTTGTCGCTGCTCATTGACTCGACAAGGATGAGCGTCCTAAAGCAAGTGCGGCCGCGCCCACGTGATTCGGACCCAATCCGCCATGTGATCATGGTGAACAATCAATTCCTTATTGCCTCAATGTTGCCTTTCACCTACTCGTTGATTCAAAACCATTCAATACGGCCGTTTATATCCTGGCAGGGGTTTTATCTGCATGCGGTGATTTCGCGAGCTTCAACCGTTGTGGATGCTAGTACGGCAACCGCAGACGAGGAAGACATTCAGGAAAGTTCATTCAAGGAATAAAGCATCAATGGTAGAGCACACATCACAGTGTCATTAAACCAACGCGCACGTCGCATAGCAAAAACAACGACAGAAACCTTCATGTATAAGATTATATCCAAAAGACTAGACAGACATCCACCCATGACCCTCAACTGCTGGCCTGTTTTTCACATTGCCATCCACTGACCCGGCTGCATCATAGGTTGTTGTTGCTGCTGCTGCTGCCCGTACATCGGTTGCGGCCATGCGCCCCCTCCCATCGGCGGAAGCTGCATCTGTTGTTGTTGCTGCTGCTGCTGCTGGAATGGATTCGTTTGCTGCATGGCCATCCCATAATTCGGTGACGGGCTAACTCCCATACCCATTTGCCCTCCACCAAACTGTCCCGCGAACATGTTCGGTGACGGCGTCATGTGGAAACTAGGAGTCGTGCTCATTCCTTGCATCCCTTGCATGCCAGGCGTCGTGCTCAGGCCAGGCATACCTGAGGGCGTCGTCGATAAATTGTACTGAGGCGTCGGACTCATCATCTGAGACTGATATTGGGGCGTAGGGCTCATCATGCCCTGCTGTTGTCCAAATTGCTGTTGCCCAAACTGCTGTTGCCCAAATTGTTGTTGTGGAATGAACTGTTGTTGAGGTTGCCCATATTGTTGTTGTCCCTGAGGCGCGAACATGTAGCCTTGAGGTTGTTGTAGCCCAGGACTGTTCATCTGCATCGGATTGCTCGTTCCGTTCATACCCATCATCACTGTGGACGGAGGTTGGTATGCGCTGCCCATGCCCATGCCCATTCCAGTGGGCTGCGACTGCTGCTGCATATATTGTTGTGATGCCGGTGACTGGATCTGTAATGGAAGAGTAGAGCTCGAAGAAGGGCCTTGTAATGACACCAAGTCCGCCCAGACGCCTGGCTGTTGTTGTTGCTGCTGCTGGGGCTGTTGAATGGTGGGTTGAGATATCGAAGGTGGTGGGGGCTGTGTGACTGAGCGCTGTGGTGTTGGCACGCCCACAGTAGACGGTCGAGGAGGCGACGCGGGTGTCACGGTCGGCGGCGGCGCTGTGTTCGACCGAGTGGCAGGTGATACATCTCGTAACGAGCGGGAGGGACCGAGTTTAGAAGCTACTAGCGCAGATTTGCTCATGAACTTCTTGTATTCGTATTTGGCTGTACTTTGTTTAGTTATGAGTAGCACGGGTGGAAGAGCACGCACATCGAATGTACTGCTCCAGTTCGTTGTCACGCGTCGCATCCATAAGCGGCGGAGGGGGCGGATGGCGGAACTCGTCGGGGCAGAAGATCGCATTGGACTTGACGTTCCCGATATTCTTCATGGTCTACGGCCGACGGTTAAGATGCTTGTCCATGTGGACTCGACAGGACTCGCACCTCTGCTTGTTCCTTGGTCCACGAGTCCATTGTAATGCTCTTCCTGTGTACAATCAGATTGTGGATGGTACGGCAACGTCAAGACGCATACACTTTGCTGATGTGTGTCCCAATCTTGCGGTGAACGCTGGCACAGTAAACACTAGGGTACGAGTGAGACGAACTCCGGGGAACATATCCAAGAGGCATACCAAAGAAAGATACCCAGATTGTGCGACGCCCATCGTGGGCTCTTCGTCTTGCAGTCGGCACATATATCTGTAGCCCGTCCGCCAGTAAGAACGATGAGGAGGCTCCTGACCGAGATGTTGCGCACCGTTGCCTGCCTGGAGGGCCAAGTCCTGCACCAGCTTCGCGCTTCTGTCGCTCGCGATTTTGCTCATCGTCAAGAAGAGACTTTCAGGCCGAGCTCAAAGCAGGATCCTCAAGGTGTTTGTCAAGGAGTGGACTGATCTGGCTGACGCGCTTCCCCGGCCCGTGATGTCATCATCCTGGCCACAAACGATCATCTCGAATCTCGAGATGGCAGACCAATTTCGCGCGTACGATTTCGAGAATGACATCCAATTCCAGGTTGCTATGTACAAAACTTCCTCGAGCATCTCATAACGGCTTTTTAGCAAGGAATGGCTTCAATTCTTTCCCAGAATCCAGCGCCAGATGTGCTCATGAACGCCAAGTTGTTCTACTTCAACCGGTGGCTGTTTCTTGCAGCTAGCATTTAACCCGCTGCTAAGAGTACACCATCAGGATTGCGGGGGTTTCCCTCACTCCTGCGGATATTCACTCGCAGTCCGCCTCGGAATCCTCGTCCGTCACGGAGGACACCCCACAGACTCTTACATTTGCACAATTGAAGGACCTCATCGAGTCTGGACGCACAGACGAGATACCAAACAACAAGCCTATCTCTGGCGAGCTCAACGTACGTCTTCACTATCTCTAGCGCCGCAATACTCACCACGAATGCGGGCAAGTGTAGACTGCACCACCCAGTGTGTCGTTAGCATCTGCGAGAAGAAAGCCGTGGGAGAAAGGCGAAGGCACAGAAAGTAATGTCTGATTATGTACATTTGTACCAGAAAACATGGTGTGAGTTAGATTCCAATCCCTCACAAGTGCGACATGACAATTCCACTAAGAATTCAGATGAAGTTACGGTTGTGCAGATTCCAGTGAAGATACAAAGGTGCCATACATGAGATCCAGGCTTATGTTTTGAGTCTGAGACGCGCACGGCGTCCGGTATCCGTCGCAGGCAATCAAGCTCAAGCTTCAAGCTTCAAAATACATCGTGTTCCATAATCTAGTAGTATTACATGCATTGTTAGATCAAGCCTTGTCAGATGTACGCGCAATTTCGTAGTTCTCCAAGAACCAGTCGACGCTCTCCTTCAGCGCTTGCTCGAACGGTGTGAACTCAAATCCACCCATGAGTTTGAGGAGCTTTTCATTCGACGCTGGTTTGCGGTACTGGCCGTCCGCCTTAGATGGGTCGAACTGATAGATGGATCAGACGAGGCCTACAGAACATCAGACCATGGACATACGCGGTATTCTCCTTTGAAATCCATTGCTTTCACGATAGCGTCAGCGACCTCTTTGATTGTGACCTCCTCATTTTCGCCGACTAGATGCTATGTTAGAATCAACGAGACAATTTAACAAGAAACTTCACCTGAGAGAATGACCGGCTCAACGTCGTCGTACTCCCTAAGCATCCAAATGAAGAGCTTTCCGAGGTCGCGAGAGTAGATGAATTGGCGGAGAGGCTTTCCAGACCCGAAGACAACAAATGGCGTGTTGTTCTTCTTTGCGAGGTAGCACTTGTGCATAAGGGCAGGCAGTACATGGGCACGATGCAAATCGTAGTTGTCAGCGGGTCCAAAGACGTTGGTCGGGATAGCCGAAGTGAAGTTCGATCCGTACTGCTCACGGTAGGCACGATTTTGGATATCGACTGTGCGTTTGGCGTGAGAATATCCAAAATTGCTGGGGTGGGGTGGACCAAGATGGATCTTGGCCTCTGTGAGTGGGTAGTCGACCTTGTCCGGGAAGACGCATGTTGATAAGCAGGACACTACTTTCTTCACTTGTTGAAGGTACGAGGTATGGAGGAGATTATCGTTCATCAACATGTTATCACGCATAAAAGTCGCGTTTCCCGCCATGTTCGCGAACACACCACCGACTGGGTACTTGAATAAATTTGGAAGATAACGCGTCGTTGGTGCGTCACTCACCAAGTGCGGCGAGATGTATGACATGGGTAGGTTTGTACTTTTCAAAGAGTTTCTTGGTTTGCTCAGCGTCGCGCAAGTCAGCTTCAGAGGATCGAGCGAAGATCCAGGTTTCGTTGGCCTTCTTGCCGAAGCGCGAGCCTTCTGGTTCGTTGTCGATGCACCACTTGATTCCTTGACCGACGAGGCCACTTCCACCGGTGACAAGGATGACTGAAGGTTCGGACATGGTGGTTGAAGGGAGGGAAGATGAGATGTCAAGTTAAAGTGCAGAGCGGATGATCTTGATCATCACGACTTGCGCGTGCCGCGGGAGAGTATTATACGCCACGTCAGGACATGGGCTCTGTGTATGCGTCCATAGTGAGGCAATCCCTGCTCAGAGCTCGCTTTTCCATTGTGTCCTGGAGAAAGGGAATGGGTGGCGCCGTCTACAGAGTCTACTTCGGCTACGATCATCTCCGCCACGTGAGCAACTCTGTCATGGACTTTAAACAAATCGCGAAGGACGTGTACGCTCTCGCCGCGTCGGACGACCCAATTGCACCCCTTCTCAACGAGGCCATAACGGTGATAGAGGAGGCATTGGACACCCATGGGTGCGTCCCCGTCCCGCCCCAGAACCGTCGCAGTCTGATGACAAGCATCCCGCAAGTCAGGATCGCACTTCCATCAGCTTCAATGGTGGAAAGGACTGTGCGTGGCCCTTTGAGGTTACCTAGCCGTGCTGATACTCAGACTAGGCACCGTTCTTCTCTACGTCTATGCCGCCATCCTAGCGAAGCGTGCTCCCACGCATGTTGGCCCAATCCATAGTGTTTACATAGCTTGTCCTTCCCCATTCTCCGACCTTGAAGACTTCATTAATGAAGCTGCAACTGCCTATAACTTGGACCTCTTCCGATGCACACCACCAGAAGAAAAGGCAAAGGATGCAATGCGCCATGGACTCGAGATATACAAGGCGCGCTATCCAGATATCACCGCTATTCTCATTGGGACACGGCGGACTGATCCTCACGGTGGTATGTGTCCTAACTTGGGCTTCCTTCGTTCCATGTTGCATATTTCTGACGCCGCTGCAGCGACCTTATCTCACCGCAATATGACCTCGCCTGGTTGGCCGCAATACGAACGGATAAATCCCATAATAAATTGGGATTACGCAGATATATGGACGTTCTTGAAGAAGTTCAACGTGCCATATTGCTGTTTGTATGACCAAGGGCAAGCGTTTTCCACCTTTGTGGCGAGTGACCACGGCCTCATACCCGTTGCAGATACACATCCCTTGGCTCGACTCATAATACCTACCCGAACCCCGCGCTACTTTGCATTGCCGAAAAAGACTCATCGCCCAAGTACAGTCCTGCCTTCAAGCTCAAAGACGGCAATCTAGAACGTTGTGGACGGGGCTCACAACCAACTACTGCTGCTGCACCTGTAGTGTCAGTGACCAACGCAAGCAAGGAATAAAGAAGTAATTAGGGTGCGTCGCTGCTGACGCCGTGATATGGTAGCTTGGAGACTTGTTCTTGTTGTACGTATAGAATTCAATCGCGTGTTTGTACCATTTGCGCCCATGTCAGGTTCATCCTGATCATGGTTACTTTACATAAACGAGATCTTTCCACAAAAGAAATAGTATGTTCAGTGGACACGATGTGTGCGCGGTCCAGTTGACAGAGGCCTACTCCCAGCTCTGGCTCTTACCTAGCCCCTTTTGAAGCGTTTTGGAAACTTCTTAAATGGCTCACGCGTACAATTGAACAATGGAGGTATCATGTCAGCAATGCTCGATCGTGTCTCGGTGACTTTCTGCAAACGTTGGGCGAGAGACACGATTCTCTAGCGACACCTTAGTGTACGGGAAAGCGTGACTAGGTCGTGGTACCAGTTTGTAGAATTTCAGAGCAACAACATATTACTAGTGCTACATACAAATAAGAAGGAGAAATATTAGGATAGTCCCAAGCGGTTGTATCAGACAGACAGAGAGGTATTAGAAGTTAAAAAAGCGTAAAATAAGCTGCAGCTCGCATCGGCAAAGCCGCAGTGAGTTTTGAGTTGTTCAAGAACTTGATCTCCTCTAGCTTCTTGCCCTTGTCGACGCCCACGCATGCTAGACTCTGGTTGATGCACTGCAGCTCGCCTTCAGTTGCATCACCCGTGTCTGCAACGCACAGGCGGCGAACCCCTGCGTTGAGAGCGGCGACAGCAAGGTCCCGCAGAGATTCCGCAACCAGTTGGGCAGAGCATTCGCGGTCGAGGCGGGCCAGGTCGGCGTCTTTGATACCGGCATTGGCGCGCTGCGTGGCAGAGCGCATCACATTGGTGACAATGACCAGATCACGCCAGGAGACGCCAGTTGATGTGTGGTGCAGAGCGGAAGTCAGCATATCCGTGTCGCTGCAGTGGCGAATAACCATGGAAGATGGCTTGCAGAGTTCGACTGGCAACGTGGTCCAGTTTTCCGTAGCTGTGAAATGATGTGAGTCTTGGTGACTTGGTAAAGTCATCCGGTAGCGTACCTAGTTCACAGTCCAACTCTACAAGATTTGGATATGCGCTGATGACCTTGGTGAGGTCGCGGTCCTCCATCGCATCCAGTTTAATATGGCGTAGGTTCTGGAAAGCCTTGTGGAAGTAGGGGGATTCGGCGAGATCCCACTCAACCTCGCGGTTGGCGGTAACGAGCGTGAGGGATTGGAAGGGAAGCACTTGGATAGAAGCGAGGTCAGGAAGTGCTTGATCATCCGGCATCCGGTCTGCAAAGCAAAGTTCGACCTCCTCGAGGGCGCTGAAGGGCGCGAGTAAGTGGCAGAGGGAGGGAGGGGATATGCATAGATTTTCGATGCTGATCCTGCGGATGGTTTGGGGAAGACATGCGTGTAGGCCGGCGATGAGGGCATCGTTTAGCTCGTCTCCGCTGCCAAAATCGAGCTCGACAGTCTCGACCTGCGTTAGACGCCGTATCCCGTCTGCAAGAGCGTTCCACGGCACATCGCGCGCTCCATCGAGAGGCAGGTAGATCCGAACATGCCTGACAACGTTCGGCGCTACAGCCTTTGTGCGGACGAAGTCGAATAATTGAGCCGTTTCCGCGTCTAATGTGAAGCAAGCGGCCGGCTCGTCGTCGTCCACGTCCATCGCATCATCATCCTCTTCCACAGCCAGAACAACGCTGCGATATATGTATTTCTGGCAGCCGGGGCCGAAGCAACGCGCGGACTGGTAGAGTGCCGCGAACGACTCGCTTGGTTCGGCGCCTAAGTGGTCGATGACCTCGTTGATGAGCTCCTGTGGGAGACGGGGTACCTGGCTCACGCCGTACATTCTTCGTATGTGATTATGAAGATCTAGGAAAACGAGTGAGTCGAAATCCAACACGCAGACGCGGGCCACCACCCGTGACGGTGAGAAATAAACCACACATACGGAGGTAGTAGCGATGCAGAAAGTCACTGCTGAGTATGAAAGAGTGCGGGAAACGATGAGCAAGGCGCCGGCGCCAGAGAATGTGATGTGGTAGGGAGTCGTTGGTGGAAGGGAAGAAACATCAAGTGGCTGTATTTATTCACGCCAGGCATTGAACCCGATGAAGGGTCGTCTTTGACCTTACACCTGCCCAAATTTGGTGCTTCCCTTATAGCACAAAGCCCTTCAGCCTATTCGAGACGCTTATACCGCTTCTAGCGTCCATCAGTACGTGGTGTCAATGTAATTTTGGGCAAAATGAGCCAGCAATCTTGCCTTCGTGCCCCGCATTATCCCCATTTGGACACCATGAAAGCAGCATCCGTTTTTGGATCTTCGTTGGTTCGCAGCCACAATTGGGCTGGTGCTTGAGAAATCCTGGGGACTCTCCCAGGATATGCGTAGTGAGCTCGAGTGCAGCAATGGCATGCTGATTCCTCGAGTGGGAACGAGGAGAAGATTGCGGTAGTCCAAAAGTGTGAGACATAGCTACATAAGGACATTCTTGTGCAGAGTCGGCGCGAGGGAGAGCTCGTAGTGAGGTTCATGAGAGAATGAAAGACAGGAAGCAAGGTGGGAACGATGATCCATTTTATAAAGAGGAAACAAGAAGGTGGAGTATGAGACAATAAGGATAGCCTGGATCATCTCAGCATACGCTTAGCCGTAGTACATACGACTTTTGCTAATCACTTATTTACCATTCTATCGACGACATGTGGATTCTCGTCTCAAAGAATATTCCTACCTGTCTTCGACTCGGAGGGACGACACAAGGATGGTCTAGCATCGTGAATTTGGGAGGGAAAATATGTCCAAAAGCGTGCACGTGAAGCTTGTGCATCTTCACCATCAATGATTAAAGAAGCTGAGCCCAAGCCGGCCCCAACATGTTTATCGTATTGGAACTCTACAAAGACAGAGACACTGGCCATCGTAAGTGTTTTCTCCTACTACCATTAATTACCACGCGACGATGCCGATTTGACCTCGATGACCAAGTGGCATCTGGGCTGTTTGTAGCTTGACAGCGAGGTGCAGTGGAAGTTGGCTCAAGTCAGTGCACCGTTGGTACAAGCCAACGAGGCCATCAGACTGCTGCCATTCATAGGCACATGCCTCTCAATCTTGCAGCGATGTGTCATGCATTCATCTCGGAGCGACTTATCGTCATGGCAATACCACTGTCATTGTTGTATGTTGATCGGAGTCCGGACGATTGTAGAACACAAACAATGACAAAAGGACAAACAGAAGGCCTTGACGTTGGATGTGTACCATCATCAGGCTGACTGCTCCCAGAAGGCCTTTTGTCAGTCCTTGGTCGGTCTTTGCCACTTCTCGTATACGGCCCTGTATATAACGGACTGACCTTCTGGTGGCTGTATCAATCTCTCTTCCTCTCGCACTGCTCATCTGGAACTAATCTACGGCGCGACTTTCTCATACTCTAAACATCAATCGTTATACATACCCCATATTATGCGGATTCGAAAATTTCAAACTGCACCTGGCGTCATCCAGCGGCAAGCTTTCCAAGAAACGCCGCTTCCGCACCTCGCTGGTATCAACGATGGAGAGCACAACGATTTCTGGGGTCGACTGGTCTCAATCCCTCGAGAGGCTTCGACCCCGCAAGCTTGTACACCCTGCATATTTCCCGACCCGCGGAGACAGTTCGACAGGGAGGGCTATATTCCGACCGATGGACAGTCACAGGAAATCTGCTTAAAGAAGAAGGAGGTGACCGTTGGGCGATGGGACTTGGACGCGATGGTTTGCAGCGCAACGCATCCCGTCGTAGACGACAAAACAATCAGTAGGTCATGAACTCTCGTGAATTCCATAGATGAGCGCCTCGGGCTATGCCTCGTCCAGTTTCCTGCGCCGGCCGCTGGACGTATACTTCTTTTCGTCTTGACATTGCCTAGGAGAGAATTTTGACTAATCTCTAGGCCAAATCCACTTTCGCATCATCAAGGAGGACGACGTGGTGAAAATTCAAGACACGTCTATGAACGGTACATGGGTAAGTTACACGTTCCCTTCACACCGCTGTTATCCGGTCTGATGCTTGGCCACTAGCATAATGAACAGCGAATTGGTCGATTGTGCTGGCGATGCTTGAAACACGGCGACACTATCTCATTCGGCCCACAACTTCGCTATCGTAAGTCATCACTAGCCAAACCAATCCCAAGCTTATTCAACGGTCTTTCTCAGACTACAGATACGAATACACGAGCCCCGCCTCGGCCAGCTTGTGTCGGTACACAGCACTACGGCGCATCGGATGCGGCGCTTTCGCGACCGTGTACGAAGGCTTGCGCAAATCTGACCATGCCAGAGTCGCAATCAAGCATGTCCAAAGGGTCACGCTCAAGGGCGAAAACTATCGTTTCTTCCTAGCGGAGCTTGAGGTAATGCAGAGGGTCTCTGGTGAGCACGAAAACATTGTCACGTTGATGGACCGATACTGCTTCGACGGCGATGGGCTTGCTGGGAATGGGTTGAGTTCGTCCGCATTTACTCACATCTCAACGAAATAGCGCTAACGGAAATGCAGGGCTAGTACAAGAGTATATGCCTGGAGGTGCCCTTCAAGACTGGCTTGATGATCCAACAAAGAAATGGTCTGAGCCGCTCGTGCAGCACTTCACACTACATCTTATGGGTGCACTTGCCGTACGTATACGGACGGAAATGCTACAAAACGACAGTCTGACCCGCATCGACAGTATCTTCACAAGCAAAATATCGTGCACCGAGATATCAAACCCGACGTCAGTGTCCGTTACTTTGCTATGTAGACGCAACTCACGTGTTGCAGAATCTCCTTCTCACCCTTCACAATCCGCCTGTGCTCAAACTTGCCGACTTTGGAATGTCTAAATTAGCGTCGGCGGGCGCAGCATTTGGGGTGGCCCCTTCAGTTTCATCGCTTGTTCTTGCTAACCTGAAATATTAGACATTTAACATTGGATGTGCCCCTTATGCCGCACCTGAACAGGGTATTGAGGGTGGCTCTTACACTGTTGCAGTGGATAACTGGGCCGCAGGGGTAGTGGTCTACAACTTGTACGCTATTCATTACTTTATTGATCTCGACTGAGGCGCATGTGCAGGGTAACGCGCGAACAATACAGGGAGAGCCAATCCAGAGGATGCAGCGAAGAGCGCCTTGGACGGACAGGCTTGAGCCAAAATGGTGCGCCATTCCTTTCTTGATCTGAACTGCTTATGCTGAAAGTGCGCCAGGCGTACTGTTTACGACTGCCCTCATTTGCCAACCCGTAGCATCGCGACTGACAGCACAGAACGCACTCAGCCATCCTTGGATGCTCGACCACATTCCTGTCTATGCATTTGACAAGAAGACGCGCGAGCCTGTTGAGTTGTGGCCATTGGCGGTGGCAAAGAATTTGAAATGGAACGGTGAGACCGACACTTGGGCCTCTGGTCCTAACCAACTTCCTACGACAGGCATTTAAGATACTTGGGTGTCCCAAATGATAATTACATGTAGGATATGGACAGACCAGCGAGGCATTCTGTAGGTAAATATCTAGTGTAGTGTTTATAATATAGCGCATTCAATGATTGGTTGTACCTCTTCTCCGAGATTGTCACTACTGGCCCAAGACTGACCAGGACCTCGCGATGATATGTTGAGTTCTCGTCGGCGTTCGTATGGACACTCTTGGAAGCTCGCGATGCGGCGCTTACTTCTCGGCCCGGTGCGGGGAAATAAGCAGTCTCCGTTTGACTAAACTCGACGCTCGTCATTCCATGACGATCGTGGTTCGATCTCTCTCGCGACCATCATCATCTGCACTCGACAATGCCCTGCCATGTCTAAACAGATGCCTGAACATGGCATTATAAATGGACTCTCTCCGCTCTTACCTTCTGTGCCAAAACGCCCACGGTTCCAGCGAGTGTCCAGCGTGTCGTCGGGCTCGACAATCGTACCCACATCGACGAAGGAGGAACTGCTTCAGCGACAACGCGATCAAGTGGAAATATTGTGTTCTCTGAGGGACAGAGAGCTCGGCTTTAACCCAGGAACACCATGGATTCACCTTGAGTCGATGGACCAAGGTGTGTATAGTTCTGCATTGTCTGTCGCCCCCGCTGAATTTCCAATGACAGCCACGGTGTCAAAGACAGCGGGCGACTTTTCCCAACCAGGCCCGTCTACAGCGCCCACCAGTCACACCTTTGTCTTTCCCAGTCGCAATACTATAAAGTCGTCCCTCCAGTTCATTCCCTCCGAGCCATCCAGTTCATTTCCGTCATTGGCCACACTATTTTCCGAATTCAGGATGGCACCTATGGGTACTCCCCCGCCGCTCGAACCATCAGACAAGGACCCTCCCCGCGTCCGACTCCTAGTTGAAGTCGTCACAGCGGACCAGGTTGCATCAGTGGTCTCAACCTCGTCACGATGCTTTTCGGGTAACTAATATCCTATATGCCATATGCATTTCCTTACGGTCGCCCTAGGTAAACTCAAAAAACCTGAAGTCCCCATGGTCAATGCCGGACCCGACCCACCAATTCCTGAGACCGCCGTTGTCATTGACGATGAGAATGCGCCCTTCGTCTGCCCCGTCGCTTCTGCATGTCGCGACCTTGCATGGAGTCCCATCGTGTGACTCCCCGGAGCCCGTCATCCCTTCAAGCCCTTCGTTTCATTGCGTGTTGTACCCTGGATTTCTGCTGTTTGTTCATGATTTGTTTTTGGGTTTTTTGGGTTGGTTATACAAGTCGATCATCTGCATTCAGTCGTGTCTTTAACTTATTCGTCACCTCACTCTTCAACCACCATCACTGGCACTATTAGATTATCGTCGCAATGGGTTCTCATGGATTTGGAAAATGCATCGTGCGCAACCCATCACCCTCGTGGTCGGACATACAGATTTTGAAATTTCGGCGGCCCGCGTCCTCGACTCTACAGGGGTGGACTGCAATTCCTTAACGTTCTTTCCAAGTCTTTATGACGCTGCAGGACGATGAGAAACACAGATCACATCTTTCTCCCGTTTCGTTGCTCTGGTGGCCAATGACCAGCGACACACACCAGTCCATGGATACCAACGGCAAGGTCGTGGTGCGATCCGTGCTTACTGTACAGTGTAGATTTTCTAAGCAGTTAGGATGGAATCTCTACGTTGGCAATCAGGTGCACAGGAACGGTATTTCGTCGGAGTGGTTTCCCACCGAGCCCCGAGCCCGCCGTTGTGGTACGTACCATCGACGGCGAGAATGAGCCCTTGGAGAGTGTCTATCCCGTCGCTTCAGCATGCCCGTCGTATGACTACCTCGACTCCGACTACGTCTTGACAATGATGGTTGCGTAACTCACTTCTTTAGGATGACTGCGAAAAGAAACTCACAGGGCAGTACATATTATGGAGTTTACTACACAGCTCTACAGACCCTGAAGGCGAGCTACGATCTACGGAACGCCTTCGGGTTACTAACTTCAATCGAGTTGTGATGTCAAGTGCTAATATTGTATAACGATAGAGGCACACTAACTGTAGCACCTGTCGGTGAAATGTGTGTAGGTCAAGTTCAGACCGATGGAGACGAAATCAGCGGAGAGAATCCGGATGAACGACGGTACCAAGAAGACAACTTCTCTTCGCCGCACTGGAAACAATGTGCTTAGGCTAGACTATCATTGCACGCTTATATGATAACTGGCGTTAGATTATCGTCGTGATGGGGTCCGCTTTCGTGTGGGCTTAGAAGCGCTATCGTTTATACCGTTCATACCTCACCGCCTCCAAGGAGCTGGCATGCGGATTTGAATTGCCTCGTCCCCAATTTGACCTTTGGAGGGATTCGATTTGGCGATCTGCCATTGTCAGGCGTCTTTTTCTCTAGTGATTACGTTATTATCATTGCCATGTTTTCGTCAAGGCACTATAGCCAAGTGGTTACGGCGGAAGATTTGAATTTGTAGCCTGATCGTGTCTCATGGCACTGATTAGTCACTATCTTGTCTCATCTTCTCCTCTTTGAGGGCGCAGGTTCGAACCCTGCTGGTGTCGTTTTGTTTTACCATAATACCACTGTTTCTAATGGAGTGGTGAATGGTAACAATGGTTAACCGTGAGATGATAGATCAATGGTAAACTGTTTCTTACAAATTTTATATCAGTTTCACTAAGCAGGGTCCATCAAACTGCAGAGGTTCACCGTTCACTGAGCAAAATCATTGATGAAGTTGACAAATCATGTATTGGGAGCCGTTCCGAATCCAAACGGCTCAAGAATGTTCTGTATCCGGAATGGCTCATCCAAAGGTACATACTAAATTGTTAACTTTGTCAAAAATCTTGCTCAGAGAATCTCTGTAGTAGTTTGATGAACCTAGGGTGGCGGACCTAACCCCCAAAACATGGGTACCGAGCATAAGTACCGGTACTGTACCGTACCGTACCATGTACTGTACACCCCCCGCCAGAAGGGTAGGTACAGTACCTATCACATGATGCGTTCACGTGACCGTATCACGTGCGGGCTTCGGATCACGGCGCGAGGCGGGCGGCGGGATGATCGGCGGGCACTCAACGACGTTCGGGGGAGTGGCATGGCTCTCGTGGGCCTCTCCAAGGGCTGCATCTTTGGTGGTGCTAGTGACGGACTTTTGCAACAATTTTCAAGTCATTGGGTCATTGTGAGGCTGCTCCAAAAGGTGTCTAA
>KN880765.1:0-22580 GCA_000934385.1 Cylindrobasidium torrendii FP15055 ss-10
CAACATCGGACAGACATCCAAATTCTCGGTCAGATTGTCGGACGGAGGGTGCAACCAAAGGACTGTCGCATTGATAAGCAAACCAACCAAGAGATGAAAGCGGCGGACGGCGGGCAGGCGGGGTCAGCAGCGGTAGGATTTGCTGCATTAAATGAGCGTTAGTCGCACATTATCACTGATACCATTGCAACGTCTCTCTGTGATACCTTATTAAAATCCTGGCAAAGCAGATCAAGCTCTGATTAGCAAGCTACCAGAATGGGTTACATTGTAAGGGCATGGTAAGTCGATGATAACCAGTGGTAATGAGCTATCATGATGGCATCTCTTATAATCAACTCAAGTTTTTCGCGATGATTGCTGCTTTTCCTCGCAGTAGAACACGCACATGAAAGCCGTGCCCTCAGACCTCCGAGTTAGGCTTGAGACCGATAAATTTGGACAAACAGCCTCTACATGCAGTTTTGGTCTCCTAGGATCTACAAATGATAGTGTATAGCATCTACAGTACTATGATATGACGACACCATTTTCGAGGCAGACAATCCACTGTAACACAAGTCAAGTCTCATGGAGGCCAACATTTGTTCTATGTTCAGCCTTCCAGTAGGATGCTTTGGTCCTATGGAGTTTGATTTTACAGACAATGCTCCGTATCTGTTCACGAGTGTAAGTACACCAGCAAACCGCACAGACTTTGAACGCCACATATTTCCATTTTGAATCTGGCAGGCGTCTAGTCTCGATCACTGACCACCATGGACGGATTCGACGACTTGCTCAGCCCATCTCGCAACACGCTAGAGGACAACCCATTTGCAAATCCATTCGCACAACCACACCATTCGGAATCCAATGATGACCCTTGGGCATCGCCATTTGGACAACAGGAAGATGATATCTACAACCAGCCGTTCGCAAGTCCTCCATCCACCAATGCCCTCGTCGACAGTGACCATGGTCCACATGAAGAGAATGGCTTTGCCGAAGACGATGAAGAAGAGACCACGCCGATAGCAGAGGAACCTGATGTCGACCCATTGGACTCCGCAGCTGCCAACGCTCCCGACCCCGAAGAGGAAGAGCGCCCTGCACTTCCCCGCCAACGAAGCTCCACTACCGATGTACCGACAATCAAGTCGGATGCCGTCCTCTCCCCATCAACACCAGGCTTCCGCGAAAGTCTACCATCTCCCGAACACGAGCCTGAGCCTACGCGTAAAAGCGACCCTCTACCCGCACCGTTCTCCGAAACCGCGACTATACGACCATCAGAACCGGAAGAGACAATTCCGGCGCATTCAGCAACGGCCCCAGCGGAGAAGCCGGTCGAGCAGGGCTGGGATGGTCCGCTGCACACGAACGGACACGGTTTTGACCATAGCTTTGGACCAGGTCTGTCCATCGGTGGCGAGGCGGTGAACGATGGATGGGGCGGCCCCGCTGAACCCGAGAATTGGAGCAACGACAGGACAGGCTCGCGATTTCCCACGGAGTCTGAGGCAGACGAAGACCCTGATGATGACACGCCCATTGGCATACTCCAGAAAGCTCGTGTACGCACTCGTATCCAGTTCACCGTCTTTCCTAACCTTTCTGCAGTCCCAAAGTAAGGAGGAGCATCCGGTGTTCACCATCAGTGTGGACGATCCGCAGAAAGTTGGCGACCCCATCCGTGGCTATACGATGTACACGGTCCACACGCGAACAACATCCACACTATACGCGAAGAGTTCGTTCTCTGTCCTTCGTCGCTACTCCGATTTCCTCTGGCTCTACGAAACTCTCAATATCAACAACCCTGGTGTTGTCGTTCCTCCTGTGCCCGAGAAGAATCCATTTGGCCGCTTCGATGACAGCTTCGTCAAGCAAAGAAGACAAGGGCTTGAGAAATGCATCCAGAAGATTGCGAACCACCCAATACTAGGGAAAGACGAGGACTTGAAGGCGTTCTTGGAAAGCGATACATTCTCTTTGGATGTGCGTCTTTATGTTCAACGCATGAATAAAGAGCTGATGTTCCGTTAGATAAAGCACAGGAAGAATGAGGGTGGTGGATTGATGGCGTCCATTGGACAGTCATTAACAGGGCCCAAATTTATCGAAACCGACGAGGTTAGTCTATATGGATACTGTCTTCTATGGGACGCTGAGGATTCGTTAGTGGTTCGACCGCCAGAAGGGATATCTGGACAGTCTGGAATCGCAGCTACGGGGTCTCGTAAAAGCTATCGATGTAGTGGCTAGGCAACGCCAGCAGATTGCAGCAGCGACTGGTGAATTTGCTCAGATGGTCGAGGACCTTGCTTCGTCAGATGTCGGTCGTCAACTGGCACAGTCACTATCTGGTCTAGCCGAGGTGGAGCGCAAAGCTCAAGACCTCCAACTCAAACAGACCGAGCAAGATGTCTCTACCATCATGGCGACCGTAGATGAATATGCACGGCTCATCAATTCAGTGCGGGTAGGTCAAGTCTCTGTTCACTTGTTCAAATTATAACAGCAACTGTAGATGGCGTTTTCATCGCGTATTCGAACGTACCATTCCTGGAGAAATGCGGAGAGCGAGCTTGTCCGTGTCAAACAAAATCACGAAAGAAACCGCAATCAAGGTCGCATTCCGACGGACCGAATGAGCTACGCGCTTCATCAAGTCGCAGAGGCAAGTACGCCCTTAGCTATCGTGCACAATTTGTTGATCAAATGCAGGCGGAACGACGCGCCCTTGAATCAAAACGTGAATTTGAGAATACCTCGAAGCTGACCAAGTCAGAGGTCGCCCGATTTGAAGAGGAACGCGTGGCAGATATGAAGGAATCCCTCAACATTTTCTTGGAGGGCATGATTTCAAGGCAAAAACAGGTAAAGCACCCAGCCATGACTTGGTTCCGTGGTTGACAATGTATTTCAGCTGATTAGTGGATGGGAAAACTACCAACAAATGCTGTTGAAGCGAGTGGGCAGTACTACACGGACAGATGGGGAATACTAGTGTGTAATCATCCTGTTGAATTTACTGGAAGGAGGCGCTACATTGTACATGATCTCGATCCGGACTGTCGCCCGACGGACACAACAGCACAGCTGCACAAATCGTTGCGAGCGTACTGTTTGCAGTGATCCCGACGCACAATAGAGTTGGAAAACAACCCCGAAACCCTCATTGGTCGCGTCGCCACATGCCAGCAAGAAGAAACACGATGGCGTTCGAGCGAACTTCCGTGACAACAGTAGTGTCAGCTGTATGTGTATGCTTCGAGTAGCAAAACCGCGTGGGCACCTTCCTGTTTCGAGAGAGGCTCGCTTGACATCCTTTCAGCTAGCTGGTGATATGTCGAGAACTCACCGAGATAGAGATTGTTTGATGCCTAGCTACTGCAGATGTCTGTGGAGCAAGTGCATGGCTGCCACATAAAGGCGTAGAGGCGCAGAAGGATTATAAAAGCAGACCATGTCGGGTCGAGTAAAGCATTCGTTTTCCTTCCAGTCTCAGGTCTCTTTCACTACCTGCCTTTCTTTTCGCATTTCTTGCCCATCCATTCTTTTTTCACGATGGTCTTTTCACTTGCTTCTACCCTTATTTCGTCGCTCCTTCTGGCGCCTCTGGCATTGTCGGCCCCCATGTTCGCTCTACCTTCGGAGTCGGACACTGTCGCCCCGACTGTCGCCTCGCGCCAAGAAGTCAACGGCACTGGTATTGAAGCCCCCCACTGGGTCATCTACGGTGATAAGGGCTCAGCTACCGCTGGCCCGCCGCCTGTTGCTGAGATTGAGGTGAGTCTTTTTTCTTACACTGAATTTAGCATTGACCTTTTGACAGGGCTTTAACGTCTTCGCACTCTCTTTCCTCCTGCTAGGAGGACCCTGGGACAAGGCTCAGGAGTGGTTCGCGCTCACTGCCGATGAGAAGACAACCCGCAAGGCGGAGTACGCCGCAGCCGGTATCAAGTTGATTGTCTCTGCCTTCGGCGCCACCGATGTTCCCACCACCAGTGGCGCTGACGCCGTCGCCACTGCGAAGACCATGGCAGCCTGGGTTAAGGACAACCAACTCGATGGTATTGATGTCGACTACGAAGACTTTGCCGCTATGGAGGCAGGAACCGCCGAGGTGAGTTGGACACTTTGGATGATAGCGATGGCGGGCTTACCTCTCGATATAGCCATGGCTCATCAGCTTCACCGAGACCCTTCGTGCAGAACTTCCTCAGGGAGAATACATCGTTAGCCACGCGCCCGTTGCCCCCTGGTTCACCACCAGCGACAAGTACCCCGGCGGTGGCTATCTTAAAATCCACGAGTCTGTAGGCGCGTCCATTGACATGTACAACCTCCAGGTATGACACTCCTTGTGAGGAGTAGATCATTCTTCACTAACAGATCCCCAGTTCTACAACCAAGGAACCGCTGAATACACCGACTGCGCTGGTCTCCTCGACAAGAGCTCCGACACTTGGCCCGGAACCGCTCTGTTCGAGATCATTGCCAGCGGAGTCGATGCAAGCAAGCTCGTCATTGGAAAGCCTGGAACTGCTGGAGACGCCACGAACGGCCAGATGTCTGCGGATGACCTTGCTACCTGCCTCGAGACTGCTAAGGGCAAGGACTGGAGTACGTCATATTCATGCCCATTGTTCGTGATCGGCAGGCTGACATAAACTTTCAGATGGTGGTGCGATGGTTTGGCAGTACCCGAATGCTGACACGGAATGGATCAAGACTGTTCGCTCCAAGTCGTGGCCCGTTGGTGCCTAAATTTACGGCCAGACCGCGATATATATGTCTATCTCTTTCCCTTGGAAGCGATTACACGATTTCACTCTTTTTGACTATCACATTCATTTGTAAACGCGTATTTATTATATTTATTGGTTTGAGCTCTACTCTAGGGGGCTCATGTAGTACTTTTCGAGTTATGTACACAGTATCGTTCTGTAGTTGACATGGCCCGACAATGTATTGCACGGATGAAACATTTGAGTGAGCGGCTCCGACTGGCTCGATTTCTCTTTTCGAGATGATGGCTGGTGACATGGCATTCTTCTGGATCCATATGCCTTATATCTTTAGTAAACATAACTTTGTCTGTATCCTTGAGATGTCACAGTCAACGCAGCCACCTGCAGCACATCCTGATCCCTCCTGGGACCCGGGGTTGACCGATATAGCTACTGTCACTCGATCACCGACTCGTATGTTTGCTGACATCCCTTGGCCAGAACAACCATCAGTCGCAAAGAAATGTGCAGGACGTCCGCATTCACACAAAATTGTCACTCAAAATTTCTAGGAGTTTGCCTCAAGAAATCATCGAGATAATCATTGGCCTAGCAGTTCCTCAAGGAGATGACAAACTTTTGAACATGCTCGACGAAGACATCCGTGGAATGCTCTACAACTGCTGTTTGGTTTCGCACGCATTTCTTCCCATCAGCCGTGCTCTTTTATGGAGGTACATCGACTGCAGCGAAGCGCTAGCGTTTGAGGCCTTACGCCAGTATGACCATCTCCCACCGCTTGTCAAGATACTGAGCATCGATTGCCCACGCGACGAGCCACAGCCAGAGCATATCGAAGTCCTGACACATATCGAGCACCTCGTGCTGTACGGACGTCTCGAGTTCATGCCTGGAGAAACGACAGACCACATTCGAGAAAATTGGCCCCAACTGCGAACCATTACCTTCATGGAGGCAACATTCGACGATCCGAGCTACGATGTGGTTTCATTACTAAGAGACCTTTCTATGGTCAAGGAGGTGCAATTCATCGACAATGAGGGAACGACGTTTGACCCTGTCGAATTTCTCGCCGAAAGTACATGGGACGAGCCTGTTGCCCAACTAGATTCTCTCTACTTCAATTTCTCAGAGTCGACTTTGCCCATCATGCATGTTGTACTCGAAAGGCCGACATCAATATTCTCTGTTCAGAAACTCAAGAAGCTCACACTGAGTTTCTATGGATTTGACATCGCTCAGGAATCCATGGCAATGGCGAGGCGGTTAATGGAGGCTGTAGCTCCCACACTACAGGAACTATCTTTCCGCTACCCTTCAGGTGAATACTGTCTTTCAATTCACCGTAAACTTGAAATCAACCCTGTATGTAGAAATTATAGGCCAATGCGAACCACTTGCGCTGGCCGAACTCACGGGGCTGCGTCGGCTCTCCTTCAACATCTACGAAGAGCAATATATGCGTCCGACAGAGACTATTTCGTGGTGGACGGCAAATCTACAGCAGGCGCTACGGTCGAAGGGGTGGAGCCTCGAAGAAGTGCAAGTGAACATCGTGCTCTATGCGGACGACGTTCGCCAAGGCATTTTTTACCCTCTACGCAACACTAATGCATGGCACGCGCTGGGTGACGTGCTCTCTCGGATGAATGTCCAGTGCCTCGTCGTGCGCATTCATCGCCATGAGAGGGTCGAGGATGAGCAGCTAGCAGAATTCGAAAGCGACTTGCGTGGATTTCTTCGATCCTGTTTTAGCCTCGCATCCTTTTCGTTAGAAAAGGCTGATAGATTTTGGGAAGCATATCATTGACTTGTAACTTTGCATTCGAGTCGGTACAGTGTACATACAGAAACAACTCTTATGTCACGGTTTTTCTGTCAGCACGCTCACACAAAGAATATATCATGACCCAGCTTCATTCATCCACGCCGCAAGTCCAAGATGTAGCTGTAACTGCATACCAATGTCCTATAACAATCCACCACGAAGGGAGGCGTACGTACGACGTAAATATATATGCATGTAGGGAAGGGGACCATATACTTGGCAAGTACGAATATTGCACCATGGGAACGAATGCACATAATCACAGGAATGACAAAGAAAGAGGAGAGATATCGGTGACGGGGGTGGCGGAGATATAATATACACATGTAAAATGGATGCAAGAGTGATGTGGATGGACAACGAGTGGGGGACCTCTAAGTCCGCAAATATTAGAGTTTGATTTTAAATAGGTATAGTGAATATAGATGGGTAATGCGCGACGGAGAGGGAGGAATCATTGCACGACGCAGTTGCCCGCTGACTTGGACTTCTTGTGCCGTCTGTAGTCGTCGACGAGCGCACCGGGGATGTGATTCTCTTCGTTCGATCCAGACGCTAGCCTTGCGCTTTCAGTCTCTTCGATGGTCGTGAATGCACCGCCGTCGGTAATGTCCTCGAAGTTGGATTTGCGGCCCGCGCTTTCCGGCGCAGTGTTCGCACTCCGCAAGCTTGACTGTGCACCAGTACTAGTACTATTGCTCGACAAGCTTTGCGGACGCTCCTTTCGACTGTTATGACGTTGTAACATCGCAGCCTTCAGGTGCGAACGCTTCTCTGGTGAGGTCGACGTCGATGCGACATCAGAATCCGGTGACAAGTTGCTCTTTGAACGCTTGAAGGCTCCAATAAACCTATAGGCGGTGGGCGGGCTCCCAATGGAGATGGGCGTAGAAGCACCGTCGAGGCTTGTACGAGGGCTTTGATGGTGCGAGTGAGCGACGTATGATACGTCGGACGTCGGTGTTCCAGGATGCGCTCCATTGAGCACATCGGCAGGATTTGAGTAAACACTGCTGGGATTGCCCTTCTCCGCGTACTGGGCGTACAAAAGGAGCTGGGAGCGGAGGTCACAGGTTGGGGGAGCATTGGCAGCACACTTGGAATGTGAGATAAGGCTACACTGTGCACAGAGCACCGCGCTCTTCTTGACGTTGAGCAGGCATACACGGCATACCATCGCTGCAAAAGATGTTAGCAGCTGGTAACATGCGATTGATTGGCAGTGACATACGCTTGCTGAAACTGGTCTTGACGAAGGTGTGCTCCCGCGGTGAGATGTCGTTGTCAGAAAGAGGGTGGTGCGAAGCATCAGATTGGCGGCGAGGCGACTTCGGTGGTAGAGGAGAAGTCGGAAGGACATCGTCAGTCGCGTACTGGCCCATCGCAGGCCGCTCATGGATGTCGACTTGCGAAAGGAAACGGACAGCATCCGACTTTTGCAGATCGGCGCTAACTCGACGAAGGAACGGAATACTATCCTTTCGGCGGAGCTCCTATCAAATGATGAATTAGAAGCCAGCACTATCGTTCCGGGATGCAAACTTACGCTATGGCCCTGCCAATTCTTTTTCACCCAGTCGTGCTCGCAGAGAGTCTCTGCGCTCGGACGCTTGGTAGGTTCCTTGTCGAAGCATTGGCGTAAAAAGTCTTGAAGTTCATCTGAGCATTCCGGTAGTGGTACCATATCGTCTTCAACGATGCGGAACATGACTGGAAAACAGTCAGGCAAACGCGAAACGATTAGACGCTAACACGTACCAGTCATAGTATTGGCGATTTCACCATACGGAGGCCGGCCGGTAAGAAGCTCAATGACTGTGCATCCTAAAGACCAGATATCTGATTTCGGCGAAGCGCCTTTCAGCTCAATGACCTCCGGCGCCATCCAGTTCGGTGTGCCGGCCACATCCTTCTCCCGTTCAACAGCACGCATATTGAGGGACACGCCGAAATCTGAAAGCTTGACATTGCCGTTCTTGGTCGTAAGAATGTTGGCTGCCTTGAGATCGCAGTGTACCACATCACTCTGGTGCAGATAGTGCAGTCCCTCCAAGATCTTGACTACATAGCTTGCGATCAGGCGCTCGTTCAGTTTGCCGAATGCCTTCAGGGTCTGGCCCAATGAACCATTCTCTGCATACCTGTGGTGGGACGACAGTATGAGCGGGATTCTATCAGCAGATGCTATATGAACTCACTCGAGAACAATACTCAGGGTGTCGGCATCTCGGGCCATTCCCTCATACTTGACGATGCTGGGATGTGAAAGCCTCTTCACAAGATCAACCTCTTTCATCAACTGGGTAACCTCATCCTCTTTCAAACCCTCAAGGCCAATTCGCTTGACCGCAACCATCTGGCCTGTGTTCAAGTTCAGAGCGCGATACACTGACCCAAACTGGCCACGTCCAATACAGTTGCCGAGTTGCTTCAAGGTTGTTAGCCGCGCTATAGATGAAGGTGAACCGAACCACGTACGAAATGAGTAGGTGGTTTCCCTTCCTCCCGAACGATCAATGCCTTCCTCACAGCACTACCATCCGCCGAGTCTCGGTGATGCATGAGGTCGCTGGCACTGGCACCAGCCGATACACCGAGGTTCACCATGCTTTCGATTCGAGAGCGCGTTTGAGGTCGTCCGGCGCCCAGGTCATCATATGATATCGGTCGAGGTCGCCGGCGGCTAGTACCCTCTACGTCGCTTTGGAAGCGCCCCCGGAATGGGCGAACAGGTTTGTCTGTCGTTGAGCTGATGTCGTCCAGTCGTGAGGGGCTTGGATGGTCGCTGGACGCAGTGCGAGGGAATGGAACAGGAACCATTGGACCGCCGTCGCTCCCAGAATCGTCGGTCAGTGGTTTTGGGGCAAGTGAGCTGCTTCGCTTGGTGGTGGTATGGCGCCTAACCAGCAGTTTGCTGCCGGAATCTGGGCTAATGTCGCGACGGGAAATAGAGGGTTCTCTGGGAAGGAGACCAGGAGCATCAAGGGAGTGTCGGGCGCGATGGCTTGGGCGTCGCGGGAATTGAGGCAATGATTCTACGCTTTCGTTTCGACGGTTGGCACCCACAATAGCAATCTTCCCTGGTGATGAAGCGATGGGGGATGGTGACCGGTCCTGGTCCTCGGTAGGTCTGGGAGACTGAGGCTGACTACGAGCTTGTAGGACGTCCATGAAGTCGTCCGGCCATTTTCCTTTGCCTAGCCGCAGCGCAGGGCGCTCCCGTTCGTCGTCACGCTTCACAGCCTCGCGACGACTGTGGCCCCTAGAGCTGCCTGTATCCTCCGACTCCTCAATGACTCGCGTCAAGTCGATGACAGCGGCATCGCTGATTTTCCTATCGTATTTGCTGCTTGACGATTCGGTCCTCTTGCGCAGGTCTTCTGCTATCGAACTGCCCTCTGTTCTGGTCATTGAGGGCGACTCCGACGTTGCATCGGTCGTCACAGTGCGGAATGTTCCAAACTTATTCTTCCCGGAATCGAGGATGTTGGAGAACATCGTGCTGGCAGTGGTAGCCGAAGTGTCGGTCAACGCAGAAGATGTTGAATGTCGGATGGTGGGATCAAATTCCCTGTAAGGATTGAAGTCGGGTGATGGGTGTGTGGAATCGGTGGAGGACGAGGATGGGTGTGGGGCCATCTTGTTCACGGCTCGAGTGAAAAGGCCTTGACCGTCTTCTTCATGGTTTGGTTTGGATACAGAACGAGCGCGAAGCGGCGATCTAGGGGGCAGGCCCAGTTTATTTGATGAACTATCCTTTTCCGACCGATCATCCGTAGGCAATGGGGTTGTTTGAAGTGTGGCAAGTGGCGCCTTCTGCGTGGATACCGATTCCCCAGGACTACTGGATCGTACCGGAGCCAAAGCAGACGGCGGACTCCACCGTTTCCGGGCCGGTGATGGCGGTGGAGGAGAAGAGGGAGAAGGGGTAAGACTGGGAGAAGAAGCGGCGGCTCGGGTGCTGCTGCTGCTCTGGTACGGACTCAGCGATGGGCGTCTGACGTGACCGGACAGTATCTTCGACCGGTCGACTGGGTTGTCCTCGGCGTACATGATGAGCGCGATGATGGTCTTTGCGACACGCGCCAGGGACTCGCTCGTTGGCTCAATCAGGTCTTCACGTTGAAAGAGTTGCTCGCTTGGCAGTCCATAAGACGCACAGGACGCAAGAAATCGTGTAACGTTAGTCGTCTTCACCAATCCATCCTCCCGCGGATCGGGGCGGACAAAGGAGGCGCGTCGTAGCTTGTTCATGAGTCTGAAAGAGGTCGGTAAATGAACATGCAAGGTCTGGGGGTTTCCTTACTGGCATAAAACGAAACCATCGCGCAACGCTTCCCAGAAGAGTTTACGCTCCCTCTCTTCACCGCCGGCGCTCAATGTGTTGCCATTGGGGTTTGAGAGATTGACATTACTGGAACTGGCACCTTGGCTTTTGCCCCAGACACGTTCGAGACGGGAAAGTGCACGCATTCTGAGTTCGACCTCTTCCCACTCTTTGATGCCAGCTTCTGTACGGCCTGCATGGACTGGAGGCTTCCCCACTTCTTTGCATAGCATGGTTGTCGCTTGCCTGACCAGTTCTCTGTGCTCTGGATTAGCCGTGACATTGACCGAGGCTGTCGAGATGTTAAAGTGGCGGTTCTGCGAGTAAGACCGCTGGTTTGGAGAGATGGGCCGTGACCGTGGTGAGGGCGAGGGAGACTCGTCGCGGAAAGATGGCCTTCGGGGTGAGTCCCGACCAGGTGCGTCCACTGATGGCCGACGGGGCGAGTCAATTGATGGACGGCGGGGTGAATCGATCGACGGTCTGCGCTGGCTGTCGATAGATGGCCGTCGTGCCGGCGGCGAGGCAAGGTTTGTGGAAGAAGCTGAGGTCAGCCCGTTCCGTGTCGGGTGAGGTGATGGAGAAACAACACGATGGTTGGAAGGAGAGCGCGCCCGGATTGGGCTGGACGTCCGCGGTGAAGAAGCGAGAGGAAGATGGTCTGAGCTCATCGAGCCATATGCCCCAGATTTGTGTTTCAGCGTTGGCCGCGTGCGCGGTGGAGGCGTCGGCGTTGACGGCGAGCTAGAATCCCGTCTTCTGACTGGCGTCTCAGACGGTGCAGCCGACACAACCGGCACTGAGTGGGTCGACCTATGCCGCGGCGTTGCCTCCCTTGACGCACGCCCATCCATGGAAATTGGCGCAGATACTTGCGACAATCCACCGCTCGTTCGTCGCGTCTTCTTTCTGAGCACAGATGGATTCGATGGACCCGGGGACGACGAGTCTGCAAAGTCGGGCATATGCAGATCAGGCGAGGACATAGAAGCCCCCCGCAACGATGGCGTGGCGAAGCTTGTAAACCCTGCCTGTCGTACAGGGTCCGGACTGGGAGGCGGAATGGGGCTATTTGATGCCGACTCGCGACCGATGCGGAATCCAACTCCCGACCCAAGTTTTCTCAACATCCCCTGCGAAGAGGTCCCCTTGAGTTCGTCCTTTGCCTTCTCTTTGCCTTTGCTCTTGGTCGGCTTCAGCGAAAGTGTCGCGAAATCGTCGCCTGGGGCCGGCGTCGGACTCTTTCTTGACCGTGTTGCCGTCCTTATGCTTTGCTCGAGGGACGAACGGAGGCGGTTGAACGGCTTGGGAGAGTCCCCCGTAATTTGCGATGTCGATGAGGAAGACGAGGGCTGCTTGGTGCGAGACGACGTTGGAGCTGGTGGTGAGCGTGGAGGAGACATGGCGAATGGTCCAGATACAGAGACAGAAGTTAGGACCGCTGCGGCCATAGCATTAGCTGGCGCCTAGGTTGGGGGGTGCAGATGGTAGACAAAGGGCGGTGGACCGTTGATCGGGGCCAAAGCGACACTAACGACCTGGAGATAATGTCAGAAGAGGTCCGAAATTGCATGGCCGAAACAAGCAAGACCGATAGACAGTCAAAGCGAGGGTGTCCAACAAGAGGCGGACTGGTATGGTAAATGACCCGGTGATTAGAAACGAGACGCACCACGGAATGCTATGCTAATGACCAAGCTAATCCTCCGACAAATAGATTGCGATGTGAGCGCCGAGTGGGCAGCGCAGCACAAGCGCCTCTGCCCAAAAAAAACTGTCCAGCAACGACGTTGAGAGCAAGCTGGTGACCAGGGTCGAGGTATCGGCACGAACTACTCTTCGGCATCAGAAGTCCAGCATGGGCTCTCGATCGATTCGCACGCGCACCTTGGGCCTCTGGCAAGAATTCAGTCACGGCTCCTCGTTGTTGCCGGTGTCAACAAGAGGGAAGTCGGGAGATAACGCAGGGGAGGGAGGGAGGAAGTGTTCACACTGATGCGTGTAACGGTAAGAAGAAAAAAGTCGGAAGAAGATATCCAATTTGTGACACGCTTCGATCTCTATATCACAACAACCAGGCAACAAGTAGGCTAAACCTGCTGGACCCTCGCTTATAGATTTCATAAGCAGCTCGTCTTCCTCCTTCACACGCCGGGGTTTTCCCATTCCTATAATGCACTCTCCGAGACGGCCGCGCTGTCGTGCGCGCCAATGCCCGCGTCGGTGAGTCTGAGTCGTTTTGCACCCACTCGTCTTCCTTGTTCCTCTCGGCAGCTTGGTCCTGTCATTGCAAATCCTCGGACGCGTTCGATTTCTTGTCCAAATGATGTAGACCATGACGTTGTTTATCTTTTTCCCTTCGGTGAGCCGAGTGATATGCGAATGGACGCTTCTGGGCGCGTGGGGCAACGTGCAATAAACAGCCCACAGCAATCCCCGAGCGTCCTCAAGATGTTGGATAAGTACCATCTTCAGGGTGTAAAATGGCCCTAACCGTCCTCAGTTCGAATGATATTTCATTTACAGGGATAATTACAGATAGGGACAAATTTAAATGCTGAGTGTTGTTTACGTCCAAGTTTGTGCCGAAAGGCGGTCACGTGGACTTCGCATCCCATACATAGTCCCTTCATGGCAGGCAACACGATGTTTTGGTCCCAACCGCCAGGCTACATCCAGCACCGTGTTCCGATTCCTTGGTCAGTTGCCCAACAGAAGCATGCCTGCTTCCGCTTTGTCCATCACCACGAGTTATCCGAGGTGGCTGTAAAGCAGTGATGCATTCGATGAGGTCTGCAGAAAACAGGCAGCAACACATTGCAGCGGACCGGGACGCATGCCGCGATACGAGAAGAAGCGCGTTGACCCCGCGGCTTCATGCAGGGATACCGATGATCAAGTCACCAGGCGCAGGATCGACGCTGGAATATGGCTTCGACCACTGCCCATCCACTCTTACCGAACCTACTCCACACAGTCCCACAGTCAGGCTGCCGAATGCTGTGGACACATCCAGTGCAGGACATGCCTCTTTTGCAAACCTGCGTAGTATAAGTAGTGCCGGTAAGGGCATCAGGGGGGACAAACATTCATGAAAAATCACACAGATAGAGTGCGACAATACAATGAAGTTTGATGGCATTGGTTGATGGCTCAGTGCTGGGTGTCACTTTCCTCACAAGTCTGTATCAGTGCCACATCCTAATAGGTAAACGGACACTGTACAGCGGAGATGCCTCTCGATAAGCATACTGAGTTTTGTTATTCAGCGAGTTCCCACGTAAATCTCAAGGATTCAGAAGCCACAGTAACGGGCGGACTGTGGAATACTTGCTTGCTTGCAATGCAATGGTGTGGTACTTATCTGGTTCTAGAACGCGGGACGGTACGCTGGAGAGTGACCCTAGGTGATGAGAGTGCACGCTATGCAAGGGTCGACCAACATATCGGTAGGGACAAGAGTCACCGGAGCCCTGTGGCAGTTCTGAGGCGTCCGCGGACGCTGCTTCCTGGAAACGGAACATCAAGAGCCCTTCCAGGATCGAACGGACGTCGTCCCGTCGATCATGCCGGATCGATACTGTCCCGATGCGCCCGCAGCCGCCAAATAGAGCATTTTTGGCACAAAATTCCCACGGTGCAGAGCTGTGATTGATCGTGACGCGTGACAAATAACACCTCTTTTAACCGAAACCACGACTTCCAAATCATGAGCAGACGAACCACCCGAGCCCAGGCCGCCGAGATTGCGACATCACCACCGCCAGTACAGAATACTCCCAGATTGCGACCCCGTCCTTCAACCACGATACTCGTTGCGACACCGATTCCGCTACCCAACACTCAGAGGGCCACCTCCAAGCACGGGCCGGCTAATTCAGCGTGTTCCGTTTGTAACCAGAGCAATGAATTCCCTATGGTCGAGTGCGTTGAATGCCAGCGTTGGTGCGTACATCCGCGCTGCACCCGATCCCATCCCGCTCACCAATGTTGATTCCTTAGGAACCACTTCACCTGTATCCAATTATCAGCCCGCGACGCAGATGATTTGGGTACGTATTCCTTATCGCCACCGTGTAATAGTGGCAATGTCTGACATCCTTCCCTTTCCCTCAGCCGCGTATGTCTGCCCGCCTTGTACTGAGACCTCTGGACGACGCACCGCCAGTAAGTGGCTATTCCCTGTTCTCATGTCCTTTTGCAGTAGCGTAGAAAGTAGTTCGCGTAATTGTTCGATGTGCATTGTTTGTCGCGTGCGACCCGATGAACGATCGCTTTTACCTGAGCTCAGTGACTATGTCGCGGCACCGTGCATAGAAGTTGTGCAGAATGCGTGATCACGGTCTGAATGCGCGACAAGACTGTGTATTGTTACCTACCGTTGCGGTCTACTCTGCATCCGCCCTTGTCTCTTGCCCGAGCCAGAGCTCACAATCGTTTGTCCAGTGATATGGGAAGGTGAAAATGCCCTGGAGCAATTCGAAGAACAACCGACTTCCCCTGAACGTTCAACATCTGCCTCCACGTTGATTTCGGCCCCGGCTCAACATCCAAAGGCGCAACGCCGTGAACGCACACCTCAATCTGACTCTGCCTCCGGAGACGATGGCGAAGACGAGGAGTATGTGGACGGGCGACGCCAACCAAAGGTGTGCCACTATCTGCTTCTCCTGCACGACACTAACCATGTCCAGCGTACGACCCGGCGCCTAGAATTTTCCGACGACTCCGCAGACGGAGGACGCGAGTCACCGAAACTGAAGCGCAAAGCCTCGTCGCTCGGCCTCCACGCCCCGAAGCGCTCTCGGACAGGGTCTGAACCAACGAGCGACCCCACACGCGTATACTGCCGGAACAAGCTCCAGGAATTGTTTCGCGACATCTTTTTTCGATATTCCGATGTATATAAGAACGGTCCTGATGCCGAGGTGATAAAGAAGAAGGAGGATCTCACGGACGAAGAGCGAGACACGCTCGCAGAGGCCGCAATGCGTTTTGCCAACGAGTTAGAAGACTGTGTATTCGAAGTCTACCATGAAGCAGACTTGGCTGGTGCAAAGTATAAGTGAGCCCACGTCCGATCGACCGTTCGATACCCATTCTGACACCCCTCGTTCTTTCCAGGGATCGTTATAGGACGTTACAGTTCAATCTTAGCAAAGTTGACCGAGTAACCTTGCATAGACGTGCGATTTCTGGAAAGATTACGCCCAAGGAAATGGCCACTATGTCGTCTACAGATTTGGCAGACGAGGGAACGCAGGCTACAATCAAGCAGGCGGAACAGGAGTCCTTAGCACACTCTATATTGCAGAGGTCGTATGCGCCGCGTGCGAAAATTACGCACAAGGGTTTACAGGACATCGAGGATATGAGCACTGGCTGGCGTGAGGCAGCTCGAGAACGGGATGCCGAGGACGAGAAAATGGAGCGTGAGAGGCAAGAAAGGATAGATGCTGCGCGCCAGCGTGCGGCGTCCACGTCGATTCCACCAGAGTCGCCGCTCACGCCGCATGCGTCCACGTCGTGGGGGCAACATGCCCTCACTATCCAGTCGACGCTACCGCCCGAGACAGAGCCCGAGCTAAATCTTGCCGACCTCATCAATATTGATGAAGACAATGATGATGAAGTGACGCTGGATGCTGTTGCGTCGCCTGTTTCTCCAGCGAAGGTCCCGTCACCGACCATAGCAATATCGCCGTTTGCGCCCCCACAGCCAGGGCGTCAGCCATCGTTCGATTTGAACTCTCTCTGGGGCGCAGGAGGGGCCACGGAGCAAAAAGACGCTTCTGAAGTGGAAACACCAGCAAGGAACGACGGCGCACAGGGCGTCACTTACAACAACAGTGCCCAGGAGCCTACTCCAGCTGCTCAAGACCACGACTTCGACATGTTTTTGAACGAGGAGCCTGAAGTTGTCGTAGAGCCCGAAGCACCTATGTCCCCGGGTTCATTGCAAACATCTTTCGACTCAACGCCTGTTGTTTGGTCCGGCAAGGTAGGCTCCTCTAATTCATGCAATGCTTGTAACTCACATTCTCCATTAGCTTGGAATGCCTATCGACACTGTCGACCCCGAAGAAACGATGGTAACAGCTCGCCAAATCGGCGGTAGACCTATCGAAGCCGGTTCGCCTCTCTGGCAGACACTGTTCCCAACCAACCCAATCATCGTAGCCGGACGCGTTCCCATTCCCAGCTCGACACAGTTCTTGACGCACATCCGAGCCAATCCCGCGAAGGAGTTGATTGCCGTCGCGATTTCGCAAGCCTCTGGCACTGACAACGGTGTCAACAAGTTCAGCGATTTTCTCATTGGTAAAGGGTATGTATACGATATCGTCTCTGTGAACGCGCTGCTAACTCCTCTCTTTCTAGGCGGCATGGGCTCATCTTCCCTTGGGGGCAGCGTCCAAAAGAAGGCTCACCCGGAAAAGAGCTATACCTCATTCCTCTTCCCTCTTCGCATTCAATTCCAGAGTACATCCTACAATTGGAAGACTTCAAGCTTCCAGAGATTCGAACGACAAACTACATGATTGGCATATGGATTCTGAACCGAGGGCAATTAAAGGCGCCCATCATCCCACCCCCATTGGCTGCTTCCGCTCCAATGTCCTTCACACCACCTGGGCCACCACCATCTTCGCTTTCGACATCTGGTCCAGTTCTCTCCGTTCTCTCAGGTCTTCTCCCACAACCGGCACAGCCGGACACTCAACCACCTACCGCGCTAGCAGACGAAGTTGCTTCGCTCAGTCGAGACCAAGTTTCGGCGCTCCTCAAGCAGCTCGCACCTACTCTGGCTCCCGGGGCTCTGCCACGGACTGATCCTGGATGGGGATCGACGCCACCTGGACCACCAATGCCACCGTCAATGCCATTGAACCGTGCAGGTTATCCTAGCCCTCCGAGACCTCAATCGTTCGGTTATGGGTCTCCACCACAAGCTCCAGGCTATGGTTCGACCCCACCGCGCGGGTACGGGACACCTACTCGAGGGTATGGTACGATTCCACCTCAGCCACCACGACATCAGTCTGGAGCGCCTCAGGGCTACGGCGATTATCGAGGAGGGTACGATGGCCATAATGGCGGCGACCGCGCCCGAGGAAGAGGCCGAGGCAGGGGAAGGGGAAGAGGTCAAGGTCAAGGTCACGGTCATAATGCAAACGGACATGCGCCAATGCCGTCCTCTATGGATGCTGGCTGGCCGAGGAGGAAACCTTCTGGCCCGAGTCCGCCTGGGCAGTGGGCGTAGGACTCACTCAATGGAAGTGCGAAATGTTAGCTCGAATACTTACTTACTCTCCTGCTTCACTTATGATTATGTGTTAAACTAGCATTGTATTTCCTATGGCGATGTGCTACTTATACTTATACCGGGATTTCTGAGAGATGTTGGTCGTTGTGACGCGTATAATGATGGTGTAGACAAGACCGCCCTCTACATGGCCGCCTGGCGAAATGGCATCGCGTCTGACTACGAATCAGGAGATTGCAGGTTCGACCCCTGCGGTGGTCATTTTGTGCTTGGTGATCTTTTTTAGTTTGTTGTCATTTTGTTGTGTGCACTGTGCACTGTGCAGCCTGTTTAGTGCTCACTGCTGGAAACGAGCACTGCCCACTGGTTGCTCGGTACTCAGTGCTCACTCGATGTGTTTAGTACTCTTACCCACTCTGCTCTGACTCTGCTCAACGTTCAACCTTCAAAAAATTAACGTATGCCAATTCGCTCACAATGCATGATTTTGCGATGCACCTAAGATTACTTTTACAATCTCATGTATGCCGGGGAAAATCTGCATATAGGTAGTCAGGCTATGGATTGAGTAAACAGATTGTAGGTCGGCACGTTTATCACCTCAGAGTCCGACAGCCTCGTGTCTGTCATGCACCATAATATTCCTGATCGTTCAATTCTTGATTCCTCCTGTCTTCTGTTCAATTCCTCGACGTGTCCTCGCTGGAAAACACGGAAATTCAATCTACCATGGCGCATATCGGAAGTGTCTTCTTGGGAGACACAAAGCGGGCCCATATTCTATCATCTGGACCTTCTTCACCACCATCATCACCACCACCGACGTCTCCCGGACTCAGCATCATGTCGGGTATGATGTCGGGCATGTCATCTCCAATACCGCATTCGTCCCCGCCGCATAGTGCCTCGTCCGACAAACAACAGCATGAAGCACCACCAGAGCTATCAGCGCCGGCGCCAACGATTGCGCCAGAATTGTCCCTTGAGCTACGGCTACGATGGCTGGAAGCTATCGTGTTCGGGGTGAAGCAGGACAAGAAAGGCAAAGCAAAGCTCCCGGCAGACCAAACGCTTGTCAGGACGACGGATGCGCTTCAGCGTAGATTGGACTCGGTCGTTGAGGGCAATGATGGGTTGAAGAAGTTCATGCGCCAATGTGCGTTTGCTTTTCTAGACCTTCTCGTTTTGTTGACGCGTTCATAGACGACAAATACGCGCATTTGCTTACACCCACATTTGCTCTGGGAGGACTCCTACCCGACACGCCTCACGAAGAGATGTCGGACGAGGCCTTGGACGCGTTAATTGCGGAAATGGAGAATGACATTCGCTCGGCGGATCGTGATATGCGCGAGATAGAAGAATTGGTGAAGAAGGGCGCGACTGGTGCTGGAAAGATGGCTGGTGCGTTACACGGATCTGCATATTTTATTTGGCTGAAGCGCTCTCAGATTATGAAGATCTTGTGCCTCGACTGGAGGCTCTGATGAAAGCCCATGATGAAGATTTGGTACAAACTACCGAAATTGAGAGACGAATAGCAGTGCTGTTGGACCGGCACGCAACGCAGGCGCGTTCTACTGGCTAGCCAAATTATCACTCTCTAATCAGCCATAGATTGACGCGCTTTCTGAGCTCTTTGTGGCTTGGGACGATACCCTTACAGACGCCGAGGCAAAGGTTGCGAAACTTGAGCGCGCTAAAGCAGAGCGGACACGGCTTGGATTCGAGCAGTAATGATACCTCAACTTGTTTCAACTCAAAGCCTGTGTCGACAGTGGCAGAAATTAGATATTTAAATTCGACACCATCATTGTCGATTCACTGGAATCAAACACTGCTTTCGAAGTTTGGATACATGTTCTCTGCACCACGAAGGCAATCCCGACAATACCGGGCGCGGCACTGTCCGACTTGTGCGAACAGCAAAGCAAAGCAGATGGAAGGGTTTGTAAGCTACTGTACGATACAAATGACGGAGTCAAGACGGCCTGACCTAGTACTCCGAGTTTGTGCCACCAAGGTCTTCTCCATCTTCCCATCGACAACCAACATACATCGTTCTTCAACATTCCGCCAAGTTTGGAGCCGTTGAGGTCGAGGACACAAGAACCTGGTGTGAATGGTCATCGAGGAAGCCAGCGCCGTGGGCAGTGGGTCAATAATTTGTGCGTAAATTATACACTTTTGGTATTTGAGCTTACTAGTTGTTTGTGTAGTGGATGCCTCGCAGATTCGACCGCGACGACCACTGCCACCAACGCCAGGCCATGTATCACGGTCGTCTGAGCCATTGATATTGCTGCCGGTGCTTTCCCTACGCATCGATCCTCCACCGGACTCCGACACCCCGACGGCGGCAAAGACACCTCGGAGTCTTCCAGCTACACCGTCCCAGTCGTCGCCGTCTGCATCGACGCCTATCCGCCAGCTACCTGCCACACCGAGGCAGTCTGATTCCCCAGTTGAAAATGTCTCCTCACTGTACCCTCCAACACCGACATCTACAGTCCCCGTTGTTGCGTCGACTAATGACACTGGAATTACCCGCAAGTTATCCCTTAGCACAGGCAATGCACCACACGATAACCAAGCAGACTTGGATTCAGACTCACTGGCAGACTCGGACGACGATATACCACATGGGGTCTTCTTCGATTTGTCAATGCTGTCCCATATTGCGTTCCAGGTGCGGGATAGACTCCCGAAATCTGTGCATACTCGGTCAGACGTATCCTATGCTCGTGCTTTCACTGGTCGTGATTTGGTGGTACGTCACCTCGCAGCCGTTTTTTCTTCTAATCAAACTCATACCTACGAGTAGTCTACCATCCAGGAGCTGGTCCAAGATGAAATACTCATGCGCGAAGGGGTTCCACCCAGTGATCGCCAATTTTCAACGCACATAGCACGCACCTTTCAGAGACAACTTCTAATCCATGAAGTGCAATGGCGGGAGGGAATAATTCAAGATGACAATGCACATCTATACCAGTTAACAAACGATGCGGACAGCTCCCATCATGCCCATGTCGAAAGCCCGCGTGGGGTTATCATGTCGCTTTCCAGATGTTACTCCCCCTCATGTGCTGCAGACTCAGTTGGAGGAGAACCAAGTTGTTATTCACTTAGTTGTCCACGAAGGGTAGGTCCTTGATTGTGCCATCAATGTGCTACTCATGAACCCTCGAAGGGTGCACCGCTGTTGAGCCTTTCGCATGAGGACTTGAAGACCCTTCCTGTTCATCTCGTTGGCCGCGCAGTTGATATTTTGCAAGATGTGCGTTCACGATTTTAGTATCTGCCCAAAGGCTTCATGACCAAGACAGGAACTTGACGCAAAAGGCGCATTCCTCGGACCACAGCGCTCGCGAAGGGTCAAGTGCATGCGCACACTTACCAAGCACCACGACATCGTGCCCTCTTCCTTCTTCTGCCGTGAAGTGGAGAAGCAAGGCAGTTATCCCATATACGGAGGAGGCTTTGCAGACATATATCGTGGTAATTTGGGCAGTTGGAAGGTGGCCATTAAAGTGCTGCGATTTTTCACTACTGGGTCGGAAAGAGACAAGCTTCTCAAGGTGTGTTCGAATCCGCCGAATGAGGCCTGCAAGCCATGTTGAGCTATATATCCAGGATTGTAGACGGGAGGCATTGCTCTGGCGCCAGCTCGACCATCCAAATATCCTCCCTTTTCTGGGTATCAACGACGAACTATTCTATCCCAGCTTTTGCTTGATATCCCCATGGTTGGAAAATGGCAGCGTGAATAACTTTCTCAAGTCAAATCCGTCGTTCGACCGAATGGAATGTGTGAGATAGTTTCGCCAAAGATGCAGACCACTGTGCTCAAACGTAATCCATAGATCATCGATATTACGAGAGGACTTCATTTCCTCCACCAGCACGACCCCCCAATTGTACATGGGGATATCCGTGGTGTAAGTCCACTCGTGCAAACAGATACCTTTGTTGACAGCCCTCTCCAGGCAAATATCCTGGTAACAGATGATCATCGCTGCTGCCTCGCCGACTTTGGACTTTCCACCGTCGTCTCTGAAAGCTCTTTGAGCGAGGCACACACCTCCTCGTCATCTGCTGGGCTCAAAGGTACGGTTCGCTGGATGCCGCCAGAGACAGTGAATCATGCGCTCGTGCTGCACTCGCATCGGCCTCCCAGAGATATATACTCCTTGGGCTGCACCTTCCTTGAGGTTGGTTCAATGTTTTGAACTCCAGCAAAACTATGTCGGAAGCCCCAAACCTGCCTCACGAGGCGTTATGAGGGTACGATACCTCATGAGTATAGAGTACCCTTATGAGCTAAGGCCTCACGAGGCAGGCTCATGAGCGCGAGCGCTCCTAGCGCTCAGCGCCGAGCCCTGATCGAAGTATCACGTAGTAGCAACGGGCTGCGGG
>KN880766.1:0-22461 GCA_000934385.1 Cylindrobasidium torrendii FP15055 ss-10
ATACGTCAGACAAATAAGGCGCTGGGAACTCGAAGTTGGTGACGCACAGGGCCATTGTGAGCTGTCCTTGTAGATTTGCAACCTCCCGACGAAGCTCCTCATTCTCGCGAAGAATTGCCTGTACTTGTGCTGGAGGAATATGTCGATAATCAGCATCTTGACTTGACGCGCTTGCAAGACTTGTTGAGCGCATGTGCTGGGGTATACGGATGCCCGGTGACGAGTTCCGGCTCAGAGGCGATGAGTTTCGAGTTGGTGGATGGCTAAGTAGTAGACCATTTGGCGGCCGTGTCCGACCACGATGAAAGGCAAGGCCGGTTACACTGCTTGCCGGTGAAGCAGACATTGATGAATACGGCGGGGTTGCACCTGGGCCAGATGTGTAGCCATAGTCGGAGTACATATCCTCGATGTCCTCAGCCAGCGTATTCTGTGAGACCGCAAACTCGGAGAGGTCATCGTAATTTTCATCGTCATTGAGAGAAATGATGTTGCCGTATTCCATGATCGTGGTAGAAGGCAAGGACAAAGAAATACAATTTCCCACGGTATATATTAGTAATATGCATTAGTCAGCATCCTCATCGTCGCTTTCCTCAGTATCTAATTGAGACATAACTGCATCCCCCGGACGTCTTGATATATACCAGCGATTTCCTTCAGTCCCATCGTGATTCCTTGTACCATACTGGTAGTCTGGAGCCATTATAACTGAAGAAAAAATGTCATGGGCGTCCATGCACACAAGTCCAGCATCACCAATATGAGCAGCCGTCCAATATTGCCCATACGATGCGGCAAGAATATCCTTGTTAGGGAAGTCAAGGAGACAAAGCACCGCAAGGCTGTGTAGTTCGCCCGCAGGTTGATCGCGGCGGGCTTGGGTGCGAACGAAGTAAAGAACTTCGCCCACTCGTTCTTGCCCATTGTAATTGCACTGAGAATATAATGTTAAGACAAGAGAAAATGAAGCTAATGACTGTGACTCACAAGTACACAGCGTGCTCGTCGCACTGGCCGATTTTGCACCATCGATTCCTTCCAGTACGTCCGAGCAACTTGCCCAGAAGGTAGATAAAGATGTGACCATCGGCGGAGCCGGTCGATTTGCGGATTTAGCCCCTTTGAAGTAAAATAACCTTGAATGGCTGCTAGTTCGCATGCACGTAGAGTTGTGGGAGAGCGCTCGATTCCTGCAAGCATGTAGCCACTCCCAATGGATATGCGGGTACGTAGATTCGGTTTTGGAGGCATAAGATGTGGGAGGAGATTATATAGGCTGTTTGTCTGGCAGCGTCGTGTCCCCCGGGCCTCAAAATTTGCAAACATGTTCCCGGGTTGTGACATCTCCATTCCCAAGCTCCCAATGGCTCGTTCTACTGGCCACTGCGAGTACACGATACCAGGGCCAATGAGTTCAACGTCGAATGGGAAGTGGGATCCAGTGTGGATGCTAGGGCGCACAAAATGGATGCGATCAGACCGACGCTGGACGTAGAGCTCCTCGAAACCGTCAGAGAACTGTGTCATGAGTGCATGCGCCTCCAGAAGATCATCAGGTGAAATTTCGACCTGCATGAGTATATGAAAAGCACGGACAACTTGACAGTAGTTCTTCCAGTAAGGATCGGGAAGAACACCGTAGAGAAGGGCAGGACCGATGCCAAAAAAATAAATAAGGAATTCCCATGCTTTGTAGCCACTATTGATTTTTTCTGCGGGGTTTCGAGGTGGTCGGTCAAATGAGCTTGGGATAAATGGAGTGACGTTGGCGACTGCCTCGCCGTGTTGCTTCCAGACGTCGCCAGTTAACACAGCCCATGGCCAGTCTTTTGGATCATCGTCTTTTGCATGAGTAAAGGTACCACGCCAGAGAGGGATGAGAAGATCAGGGATATTTAGCGCGGGAAGGTGCATAATATCCAGAGGGAATATGTTAGGGATACCAAGACGATGTTTCCGTGGAAGGGCACTAAAGATAGTGGGACCCACAATGCCGGTCTGAAGACGATTTCGATGATAGTCGGCCTGGTCCCGCGACCTCATCACAAGCCGTAGTTCTTCAAGGTATCGTTTCTCGCGATCATCTTCAGAAAAAGACTGCAACAAGTCGTTGAGATCAACGTCGTCATGAGCACTTCCAGGAACATCGTAATTGTCTGGCTTCTGGCGCATAGGATAATACTGTGAACCACCCTCCTTTCGACGCCCGGGAATAGGGCAGCGTCGTCGACAGTGCATTCTGCCCTGGTGTCCCACCTGGCCACTAATTGCGGCCATAGCGGGACCGTCTGCAGTCACAAGCGCAAGGAAAGGATGAGATACAAAAAGTGTCCTAGTATCGGCACGCCAAATCTTGAGGCCGTCATTCTGCAGTGCACACAGGTGGTAGAGACCAGGAAACAGGAAGCTGTCAAGCCGTTTGGGCTTATTCGGCCCGGGAATAAAGCCGCCTGACAGAGATGAATAACTCGAAAGTACTCTTGTGTAAATGGGAGACATACCAGGAAGTACATAGCGCTTTTTATATCGCTTGTCAGGTGCAACATCGAGTATAACCCATATGTACACCCAACACTCTGAGACCTTGCTCCGATAAAGCTGAGCTCCGTCAATCAAAAGAACAAGAACCATGTCTTTGTCGCGAATATTCTTGAGATCTACCGCTTTCAGGTACTCGAGGCCCGAAAAGAAATCAGTGAATTTCGATGTACGCGGACGAGGGTTTCCAGCGTCATCTGTCTGATCAAGCTCATCCAACAACTTCTCTGTCAGATCATTTCGATACTGCATAAGTCGAGCTCCATCTGGTGTTCGCCACATTGCCTGCAGCTGGGGTGCAAGCAGTAGGGTGACAAAACGCTTTCGAGGTGTCTTTCCGTCACTCTGATAGCGTTGCTCCCCACAGAGCGGACAGGTTAGACGAGAAGAAAGAGGACCCGTGAAAGCAACACAGGAATTCCAACACATGTCGCGGTATACGGGTCGAACACCCGTCAGCTCCTCGACAGTCTTCTTGACTTTGTAGAATGAAAGGATATTACAATCTCGAAAGCGCCGCATGATGGCGGTACGGGCAGCATTATAGACTGCCTCGGCAGCGTTGTCAATTGCGAGGTAGAGTTCAATCGACAGATGGAGGTCAGGATTGTCTTCAACGGTACATTCCTCGGTGGGGGGATTTTCGATGAAATCCAGAGTGTCTTCGTCGAGTGGCTCCAGCGTACTGCGCAGAGTGGCTGTCTTCAACGCATCAATAAACTCTTGGCTGAGCTTCAGATCCTCCAGAATAGGAATAATATCCTCTTCATCGTCTAGTGGACCCTCGTCTTCATTTCCTGCAGCGGCAGCCTGCTGTCGCGCAGCTTCTTCACGCTCACGGCGAGCAGTCGCAACAGCTTCAGACGCCAGGCGCGCTGCCTCGCGTGCTTCCTGGAATGCAGCCTCCTCCTCAAATCCAGCTCCGGATAACTTCTCGAGCTCTCGGCGTGCAGCTACATCAGCGGCAGTGGCACGCTGTGCATCGATTTGAGCCTGTGTCAAATTTTGCATGGTGTTGTTGTCGGCAGGTGGACCATCTCCCTGGTTTGGATCGCCACTACCAGCTTCGCCTTCAAGATCAGATTGGGGGGATGGAATAGGTGATGGTGGCTGCGGAAGTAGGCGCGCACGAGCCTCGGCTGCACGACGAGAATCTGCACGTAGATGTAGGTTACGCGTGGAGGTTGCCCTGATGTATCTGCCTTCGCACAGAGAGCATTGGCACCAGTCGTATCCGGGTCTCATGTTGTCTGCCATGGTGTGTGTAAAAGTGTGGTATTAGATGCCAGCAGCAGTCGTAACTTGTCTGGGACTGTTGGTGGTGAGAAAGCACAATCACTAGATGATCGGCACCATCACGAAAATCGTCGGCACTTTGGCTATTTCTGCCGGAGCCACGTGCACCCTCGACGCTGTTTTCAAAAACAGCGTCGAGGGTGCACGTGGCTCTGATTATTCAGAGTCTTAGATCAGAGACGCGGGTGTTTCGTGATAATACCAGACAGTGTTATATTGCATGGATATGTCTCATTATGTATGTATGTCTAGATATGAATTGTGTCGTTTCTTACTGGGGTTAACCTACCAGTTCTGTACAGAGGAGCTCAGCAAAGGCCCGTTACCCTCGCAAAATTAATACCTAAAAAAAGCAAGAAATTAATGCGGACACACGAAGTGACTCTGATATCCCAAAGATTGGAAAGTCGACTTTCTGTTGATGGCATACACGGAATCCCCTAGTAAAAGGCGAGGGGATTGTCTGCTTGTAAATCACCAGGTCGACATTGGTTAAGTGTGAACCTCTTGGGCTACAGTCAAAATGAATGTATTTGGATTGGCCCCGGATGCAGGGTCCTTCCCGATCTGATCATCTGGCGGCCAGCCCACTCGGCGCCTTACCCTCTCATCCAGTATGGTGGGTTTGAAGTATGTCGTGCAGTGTAAGAGAAATATTGGGCTTCATCTTAATACAAGGGGCATGCACATTTCTCCTCTACCGACCTCAAGCGGCAAGTTCAAACCCTCGCAGATACGGAACTTGTGACTGGGGTCGAGTTTGTAATCACAATGGAAGTGTAGTCACGTTCAACGGTGCCGGTCGAGTCAATCGCAATCCATGTCCCGGCATCACACGTGATTGCAGCGCCCCCGCCAGCAATGTCGGAAGCAACTGTCATTTCGTAAATTTTGATCCAGTACTCTTCGTTCTGACCACCATGTCGTATCATGAAAAAGAAGATCATCCGGCTGTCGACCGTATTCGCGCTACTTTGGAACTCGAGTCATTCACCAGCGGCACTTGCTGCGTAAATAAAAATTCTTTGAGTCTTTACTACCGCTCGAATCAGACAGATAAGTTCGTTACCACAGCTCCCCACTGGCATTCAAACTCTGAATTTTCACTCATAGAAAGGCCGACGTCCTGAACTTGGCCCATGCCACGCCTGACGAACTTGAGAGCCTGATTTCAGCTTTCGCTGCTTTACCCTCCGGGCGTGGATCCCAGGCTGGGAAGGACGAGAGTTACCACAAGCCGCTGGAACTCGATGTCGCCCAATTCTCTATTCCATTCGACCTCAGTGAGACAGGCATTCTGAACAAAATCCAGCACGATCTTGTGGATACTCGCGACACTCTTCGAAGTTCTATCAGGACTGAACTGTGCAAACTTGAAATCTATGGTTGGTATCACTTTCTCAAGCGTGCAATTTTGTAATCTAACTTTTTCCAGACAAAGGATCCCTTTCCAAAGCGCAAGAAGTCACACCCACTGATACAACTATGTTCGGCTCTCTTGTCATTATTCTTCCCATCATGCACGAGGGTGGCAACCTCCTCCTTTTTGAAGGCGTCGAACAATGGGATTTCGACGCTCCTTCTATACTGCAGAAGAGCACCCCCGATGCACCATCGATCGCCTGGGTTGCTTTCCACAGCAACGTATCGCACGAAGTTCTTCCCATCACATCAGGCGTTCGCGTCACCCTCACATTCAACTTGTACTTGAAGGATATCGATAATGCGAAAGAGACCATCCTCTCTAGCGATGCAAATATGAAGTTTGCTGCACTCACAGACAGCCTTGAAGAGCTTGTTGACGCTCACGACGACGAACATCTGTTTGCGTTCGGCCTCGCACATCTGTATCCTATCGTCAAAGACCAGGCGGGATACCGAATCCAAGAGCTCAAGCAACATCTCAAAGGCAACGATGCCCTAGTGTTCGCCGCATGTCGGGAACTCGGCTTGGACGTATCTGTCAAGGTCTGGTACCCAGAATACGAGGACTCTGGGTATCTCAGTGCAGAGGTCTGCAAAGTCCCGTCTGGGTCAGAATTGCTGGAGCGTCCAGTGCTTTACGAAAGAATGTACCGTATCGACGAGGACGTGCCGACGACTTGGGTCACTCCCGATACGCGGAATACAACAGCGAGGACGCAGTATGTCGACTACGAACATTCGAACGTCGTGTCGGGTTTGTATGGAAGTGTGTGCATCATAGCATGCCGAAGACTCCCAGCATCAGCATGGAGGCGTAATAGGCAGGATTTTTACAGATACTGAGGTTACTGGTAGAATTCTTTACCGAGTACAACTTACGCTTGCCAGATGAATCATTTCTTGACATCGCTCTTCTTATCGTACATGAGAGCAGTGCCATTTCGACGCACCATCTACAGAGAATGATGTAAAGTCCTTCCGTCAAATTAGACGTGTGTGGCATCCTCACCTCCGAGAACACTAACACCATTGGCGAAATAAAAACGCGGTGGAGATTGTCCAGTCTGAGGCGGAAACACAGCAGGTCCACGAGATCAAAGCGGACGACGGTACCAGCGAGCGCCGAGGACTCGAGTTACTTCCTTGACTGAGAATGAAGGCAGGTCATCTTCACAGAAGCAATGAGATTTCGAGGACGCTGTATGGGAATGTGCACATGAATCTGCCCACGATGTTGTTGGACCGTTTGTACTGTCTACAAGCGGTACTCAATGGAAGTTCGCTACGAGGGCAGAAATTGGACAGAAAGCACCTGCGTAACACGCTTACCCAGCCCATACTAGTCACATTGGCATTCGGCACACGGTGATCACAATGAACCCATGTATGAGACTGTATAACAGAAACGTAACATGACAGCCTGCATAAACTGACTATAATCACATTAAACTTCTCTTGAATAGTATTAGACGCGTGACTAGGTGAACAGCAAGTAGCGTCGTGATATGGTGAATAAATAGTACCGTGACAAGTCGAACTGTGAGACGTACTTTCATTAAACACTGTCCTCGTTCCTCGAAGCTTGAGTCACTGAATAAATGCATTGGCTGATTCCTACGAGGACCCCGGTTTAAGCTTATAGAGCTTTGTCGGACGTGGCGGACGGGTATTTGGACGCTGTACGCCAGATTTGCCGTAAAACGAACCTAAAACGCATGCTGGGCTCAAAATGTCTGTTGAAATGGGGGCCGTCGACTTTTGTCGGGCGTAGTGTCATGGAAGTCGATATGTGTAAGGACAAAACGGACAAACCGCCACCAAATTTCCGACAATGCTCTATAAGCTTAAACCGGGGTCCTTTCCTACGACGCCCAGTTGACGAACACTGAGTTGACGAACACTGAATTCCACAGTCCCAGGGTTCCATTCCGGCGTAGCGCAACACCGGACGCCGTGCTCTCAAAGAAAAGAATTATGCATTGGATTGATTCGTTTGCTTCGCTCACAGTCAGACACAGTCAGAGATGGGACTCGAGTGCCGGCGAACGAAGGATCGCAGACCTGGGCGCCATTCTCTCTGTCACTGAGCAAGATCTTGAAGAGCCTATCAAGGCCAAAGAGCAGAGCCTTTAAAAGCCACACCGAATCGACTTGAGTGTCCTCAACAACACAATGTTCTCTGCAGGTGAAAAGCACTCCAAATTTTCTCACCAATCTGTCAAGCTAACTCGCGTTCTTCAGCTCTGGGTTTCGCACTCTTCTTCTTCTCAGCCTTTCTCCTTGGCGGCGTCGGCGCTCAAACCGATGGTGAGCCCTCCAACCAGTGCTTTTGGCCTACATGCTGAGAAGTATAGTCGCTCCAATCCCTGCTCTCACGCTCCCCGGGGCGGCATGGATCTGGACTGGCGAAGGTCCCAACATCCCTGGCCCTCGCGCCTTCCGCAAGCACATCCCCGCAGGCAAGGCCCGGGCAGTCTGCCTCACAATCGCCATTGCATGGTATACCAACTCCCCCATTTCAGTAGCCTCAGCTGACCACCGCGCCCAGCGACGATGCCTATACACTCTGGGTCAACGGCAAATGGATCGGCGACAACATTCGCAAAGGTGGTGACCCCGGCGGCTCTGCCTTCCGCGAGCTCGACATCTACAGCATCGCACTCAGCAACACGAACAATGTCATTGCAGTAAACGCAACAAACGTGATCAACGTCGACGGCCTCATCGCCACTGCCGTCGTTTCCTATGCCGATGGCTCTCAGACCGTATTCACCACCGACGCTAGCTGGCTGACTGCAGGCTCTGCTGCTCCGCCGAGTGGATTCCAGGAGGTTGGATTCAACGACAAGAGCTGGAGCGCAGCGGCGATGCTTGGCGGGATCGACACTGCGCCTTGGGCGCCGCTGAGGTTCGGTCCTGTCCCCACGCGTGGAAACTGCCCCGCTGGGGGCCCGCATATCATTCCTCTGCCTCATTGCCCGTCGCTCCCGCCTCTCATCCTCCCTCCAGGAGGCCAGTCCCCGTACTGGGAAATCCGCAACACCATCGACTGCGAAATTCGCCGTCTCGAAGAGGCACTATGGTTGTGCCAGAAGGAGAAGCAAGGTGTTATCGACCAACTTGTTATTATTATCCAGCAGATTGGCTCGTTTGGAGGCGGAGGAGGCAAGGGACAGTTCTGCCAGCTGCTGAACTGCGAACAGCAGGGCGGAGGGGGCATTGTCTTCGGCAACGGAGGAACTACTATTCTGCACGAACAGGTGGATTAGGCATGGCTCGTTTTCTTCTCTACGTCCGCAACAACTATTAGTGTGATTTGAATATTAACAATTGAACTCTTACTTGTAACAAGTGCCAATGAAATGTCTTTCGCGAATTCACAGACCACAGCGCCTTCAACATGCAATGGTCGGCTCTGTTGAACATGAATGAAAGTTCAGAGCCTCTGAGCATGTGTACCACGTCGGCGCAGGATAGAACGGCGCAGGTCAGTACGGACTGTTCAAACGTTCACATGTGTCGAGACGTGCAAATGGTTCCTTCGTTCGTTAATCGTAATGTCATTACTTAATTGCGTGCGCTGCAAAACTAAGCAGCCGTAGCAATCATCACCCTTCTATCGTTATTCCAACACTGGAATATGGATGAGCACTCGATGTCACTTTCGAAGTAAGCCCCGGAAACGCACCCCTTGCTCCAAACCACAGTTTCGTTGCCCTCCTCAATTGCTTCTCTTTCTTGTTCGCGTCCTTGTTCCTTGATTCCTCTCTCTCCCGAAGCTCTCGGACATCGTTCAACGCTGCCCTCTGTCGACGAATGCGTCTCTGGCCGTACCCCTGCAAGGCGCGCCTCATTTCGATAAGATCCGCTGGAAGGTCCTCGGCTTCATTGTCACCAAGATCTTTGGACACAGAAAAGCCCTCCAGAAACATAAGCTTCTTCAGTGCCGCTTCAACGTCCACCTTCCTCTCTGGCAGGTCTTTCTGGTATAGTGTGAACCCAAATTCGTGGCTTGTGACATCTCCATGCATGTTGGTCGCTCCAGTCCCCAGAATCGGGGAGGGAAGAGGCGGCACTCCAATTGGTATGTCGCCTAGGGTGGCTGGCGTGTGTCCACGGCTGCCTGGAGCTGAAGGGAATGCCTGAGTGTATGGGATTTGAGCAGCTGGGTGCAGTGGACGTGGTGCAGGCATTGGACTGCCAGATGGCGAATTAGCTGGAATGGGGTGGAGTAGTGAGACAATTTGCGATACATTGCTCGATGAGGCGGAAGGGCCGTAAGGGTGGTCTGGAACAAGCTTGCGTTTGCTAGCGTTCGTTGGAATATTCGGGGGCGAGGCGCTTCTTTTTGTGTCGATTTCTTGATGATGCTCGCAGAGCGGTATATGATCTGCTACTCGTTGCGGTGAGATATCCCGCGATGGCGGGCACACCATGCGCGCAGGATCGAAATTGGTGGGCTCCTCAACATGTTGGGCATTGTGCGATGGAGTGTGAGTCTTGTTGGCCGTCCGAGACGGTTTCCTTAGCTTCGCCCGAGGCTTGGTCTTCCGAGCGTATGGGGAGTCGTGGTCGTTCACGGGAGGAGAACGAAGTGGGGCATTTCTGCCTAGGCGGTGCATGAAGGATGGTAGATTGGCTGGCCGACGTGGACCACGCTCGGGCGTTGCGGATAAAGGGGCTAGTGTGGTCATGGTATTTGACAAGGCGGAAGGAGGTGATTTCGTAGATGAGACGCTTTGCGTTGGTGCATGTTATATTCTGTCTCAAAAACAATAGCACACATTTGCGACCTGCTGCACAAACAATAACTCGAGTCGGCGAGCACAATGCTAGAGAGCGGAGTTGCCATGGAAGAGAGGGGTAAAGCGTCGGATGGTCAATTCGATGGGCCAGCGGTGGTCCTGTAAGTAGCTCGTGGTATGGAATCAAGGGTCGCTGCAGGCTGCTTTCGATCGCATATATGCACGTGGTGCGACTTTCTCTTGCCCCGGCACAATTTTCCTTTTCGGTATTTATGCTGCTATCTGTTTTCCGCCCGGCAATCTCTCGGCTCAGACCACGACCACCAAACCGCCATATTTTCCTTCCAACACCAATTTTGACGCGCGCAATGTCGGAAGAAGCTGCAGCGCGCTCGATCCAGGACCCCGTCACCGGCGAGTTGATATCCAAGACGTGCGTTACCACTCAGATGCTTGGCCGTCTACTGATGGACAAGATTGCACTTATAGTGAGCTCAAGCGGAGACAAAAGCAGCGCGCAAAGGATGAGGCAAAGGCCAAGAAGGCATCTGCACCAGCCCCGAAGGCTGCTGCCGCCTCCGCCGAGGGTGCCAGCCCCATGACTGACCTCAACCCGAACGTGAGTCGAGTCAGATTTGCACCAACTTTGTATTGATTCCGAGCAGCAATACTACGAGCTTCGTTCGCGCCAAATTCAAGCACTCAAGGAGAGCCAGAACCCAAACCCATACCCTCACAAGTTCGATGTCTCCCTTTCCGTATCCCGTTACATCGAGCAATACGGACCTGCCGGCGTCATTGCGGACGGCACCAAGCTCGAAGGCAAGACAGAACGCCTTGCTGGTCGTGTGCACAACATCCGTTCATCATCCTCCAAGCTCATCTTCTACGATCTTCACGGCGAGGGCCAGAAGGTGCAGATTATGGCCAGTCTTGCGGACGCCGCAGACCCTGCCGAATACGAGCGCGTCCATGGCATTCTCCAGCGCGGAGACATTGTTGGTGTGACTGGAACCCCATCCCGTACGAAGAAGGGCGAGCTCAGTATCTCCCCGTCAAGCATTCAATTGCTTTCTCCCAACTTACACCAACTCCCGTCCACACATTTCGGTCTCAAGGACCAGGAAACGCGCTACCGCAAGCGTTACCTTGACCTCATCATCAACAACCGCACGCGCGACATATTCATCCGTCGCAGCCGCATTATCTCCCATATTCGCCGCTTTTTCGATAACCTGGGCTTCATGGAGGTTGAGACGCCCATCACCCAAATGAATGCTGGAGGTGCTACCGCCAAGCCGTTCGTTACCCACCACAATGACCTCGACCTCGACCTGTTCTTGCGTATCGCCCCCGAGCTTTACCTCAAGGAGCTTGTCGTTGGTGGCCTTGACCGAGTCTACGAAATTGGCCGTGTCTTCCGTAACGAGGGTATCGACATGACCCACAACCCGGAATTCACCATCTGCGAGTTCTATATGGCCTATGCTGATATGTACGACCTCATGGATATGACTGAGGTGCTTGTTGAGGGCATTGTCAAGTCACTTACTGGTGGAAAGACTGTCATGACATTCCACCCCGACGGCGATGCTGGCAAGGAGGGTGCTAGGCAGTACGAGATGAATTTTGCGCGACCGTGGAAGCGCTACGATATGATTGAGACGCTGGAAGAGAAGTTGAACGTCAAGTTCCCGCCTGGCGACACCCTCCACACTGAGGAGGCGAACAAGTTCCTCCGGGATTTGTGTACCAAGGTTTGTTGCTGCATCTCATGTGCGCGCCTGTCTTTTACTGAGATTTTTGCAGCACAACGTGGACTGCAGTGAGCCCAGGACGAATGCGCGCTTGCTTGACAAGCTTGTTGGAGAGTATATTGAACCGCTCTGTATCTCGCCATCTTTCATCGTCGGTCACCCGCAAGTCATGTCCCCTCTTGCCAAGTGGCATCGGTCGCGACCTGGTCTCTGTGAGCGCTTCGAAGCGTTCCTCTGCACGAAGGAAATCTGCAACGCGTACACCGAGTTGAACGACCCCTTCGAGCAAAGGCTGCGCTTTGAAGAGCAGACGCGCCAGAAGGATGCCGGTGATGACGAGGCGCAGGGCGTCGACGAGGTATTCATTGATGCGTATGTTCATTTTGCGTCTTCAGCTCGCGACTCGCTGACTGTTTGACCAGGCTTGAACACGGTCTCCCACCGACCGGTGGCTGGGGTATGGGTATCGACCGATTGGTGATGTTCCTCACCGACTCGACAAACATCAAGGAAGTGCTGCTCTTCCCTGCGATGAAGCCCGAGGCAACTGTGGCTGTTCCCGTCGGTGAGACGACCTCATAAGCCGTGCCATGTGGAAGCGCTTTTAGGCGTCAAGGGATAGTAGAAGTAGAACGTAGTCAAAAAATACCTCGTCTCGTATGGGGACTGTCCGTGGCTACTAATTTACTGTAGACGGACTTCTTGTAATAATAGATTGCTCTGCTTACAACAGTCAACTGGGTTTGCAAGACCAAGCTAAGCAAGACACCTTGGCTTTTATAGCAGTTTATTAGTTTTCTATGTAACTGTGCAATTGCGTTCGGCAAATGCCGAGCCCTCTTCCTTCCACGCCATCACAACCATTTGGCTGGTTATCATGCAACATTTCTAGTAGCGCCAAGTCGCTTGGGAATGACCAATGAGTACTTCAGCAGCTATGGTCAGATAGCGGAAAAGAAATTCCCCCGTCACAAGCAAATGGCCCAAAGCGGTCCTATACAAAGGTGTTGTCCTAACGGGTTTGTGTGGACAGCTGCGATACACCTAGGGCTGACCCGAGTCAATAACTATCTGTTAAGTAAACTCCTACGCAATCATGTATCCAAGCAACTTCTTTTGTTCGTCGGAGTTTTGATTCCTCTTGTCCGTTCATAAAGCAAGGCTCACGTCTCGGAGCACTAAACTTTATCAGCCGAACCTCGTGCCGGACATGTTATTGTTTTCGAAGGCCCTCTTAAATCAAGCGTGTGTCCTCGTTCCCACGCACAACATTCTCCCTCCCTTCTACTACCCGCCAAGAATTGGCTCAACGATAGTCGGGATACACCCCGATTTCTGCCTCTTTACTGCGCTGTCCTCTACAGATATGGATGCTTTCCAAATTCCCGGGGCGTTCCCTGGGACGTGGGACGACTACGACTACGATATGCCTGAACGAGAGCATGGCCTGGCGGCGAATACAGATGCACCGCCCATACCTCCAAGGTCCCAGGCGCGCTTGGTTCCATCACATTCGGACAATTTCCCTACAGCCACGGGCACGGAAAACCTTAATGAAGGTCCTGCTGTGGCCTCAGGCTCTAACATGCTTCGCTCGTCAGGGTCTCGCAAGTCGTCTGGTTCGCTGAAGAGCGCGAAAGTGTTCCGAGGGGAGAAGAGCAGTGACAGCCTGAAGAGCGCCTTCAGGATGGACGCCGTGAGAGTGGTCAGCGCAGAATTGTTGGGACTGGGAGTGGCGGCACAGAGGAAGCGTCAAACACAACCGCCCGCTGGCATGGTCAAGAAGATGGTCACGAATATTGAGGCGGGACCGGCAAGCAATTACACAGTACCGGATATTCTTGTTCAAGGGCCTTCGGTGAGTCGATTTTTTCCCTCGTAGATGCTTGTGCTAATTTTATGTGAAGCCGGATAACTCGTTAGGTATATTACACCAGTCAACACACGGCCAAGTTGGGGTTGATGTTGGTGTGGGTAGTTCGAGTCATACATCGCAGCATAATCCGGTGGTATGTCTTTTGCGAGCTCCCAGTCCTGCTTTGCCTTGTTTGGAATTGCTAACAATGTTTTAGCCTTTCCCTCGCTCCGGCCATGTCAAACCAGTCTACAAGAAGGTCGATAAAGACATCGCATCGTCTTCAAAAGTACGCGCTTTCTCGACGCGTAGTTTGAAATGCTCATGGAATCACAGTCGCCGGAGCCTCACCGGGCGACATGGCCTCACGCACGTCCTGACGGGCCAGTGTTGGTTGGTCTATCTCTAGGAGTCAGTTAGCAACGCACTGACATCTCCTGTAGCTCCTTGGGCCACCGGTTCCATCTCTTCGAGCTATTCGCGACAATGACTCCTTCGCGGAAGTCTACTGCGAGGATGGAAACTCCAGTTTTGCTGCCTTGGATGGCATGTCTCCCGATGTTTCTCCCACATCCATTGAGGTCCCGCTAGAGCAGATGTCGAGCCTTTGCCATGTCCCTAATACGGTGGTCAACTCAAGCGTTCCACATTTCATGAATGGACCTCAGATGCCAAACCACCAAATGGTCAGCCCGAGAGATCTTGGTATGTTTTGCGGAACACTTCCTATTCACATTGTGCTGATTGTTGGCCTGCTCAGATCCACGCGTGAACATGCGTATGTTCGATGCCGGCGAGATGCAGTACATCATGAAGAGCGAGAATTTCCCAGACGGTGTGAACATCACTCTGGCGATTCAGGACTTCCTGCAGCTCCGGGAGCGTACGATGAGTGACTGCAAGAGGTTGCGTATGGCGAACGCTAAGTGCGGACCGATAGGCAGAGGTTTGTTTTCCTGGCAGTTGCTATTGTTCATGGCACTGACAAGAGAGGTGCAGGTTATGTGTACCTTTCTGAGAAATACAACAAACCGACGTATGAATTGATGTCGCGCCGTCATATTCGTATGGTCAATGACTATGCGAGGCGCGCTGGAAAAGGGAAAGCGAGAGGCTACTAGAGAAGACGACAATGTTACGCTTGCGATGAGAAGGAAATGATTTATGACTGTATACTAATGTAACGACGGGCATAGCGATAAGGTCTACCAGTGTATCTGCATTCAAATAAAATGTGGGCCGCCCATGATGCCCTTGCAATGGCTGGATGTTGTGGATATTGATGACTTTGCCACTGTTCTTCCAAGCATGCTTCAAAACCTTAGGACCAAAGAGACATCATTATCCCCGGAAGGAGAGCACTGTCGGTCCTATTGCGGACGAAGACACAAAGTCATAATTGCCGATCGCATTCAATGCATCGCGATCACGTTGTTATCAACCATGGCCGAGCTTGAGCATAGTATCTAAGCACCAAAGTAGTGTTTACGGTTGACATGCATCAATAAAATTGAACACTAGGCGAGAAAATAAGCTGAAAAGCCTCGTCATCGTTGAATTCACCCCGTCGAGAAAACGAATGATGGTCACAAATACCTCCGAATGGTTAACGCTGTTCCCAGCATTCACAACTTGATTAAACACTGCCTTGTACAAGCAAGACGGCTGCCGACTTGACATGTTATACCCCACTAAAATGTGCCGCAACACTGGTGGGGCCCGAGCGATGCTCTTTAGGGCTCCGAGTTCAGCGTCCTGGGGCTCTCATTCCTACCATCACCACCATGGCCTCGATGTTTTCTTTCCTATTCCGCAATACGGCCGCCATCGAGGAGAAACTTGCTGAACGGGAGCGGCTTCTTCTTGCAGAGCGGAAAGGACTTTCAGCGGAGACGAGCGCGGCGTTCTTGAGGGCGTCAGGTATGGCTATCTCAATGTTTATCGGGGAAGAACCACTCAAGGGAATACCAATTCAGCGACCGAGATTGTCTCAAACATCGAGGAAGGAAAGTGGACGGCCGGAGAAGTTCTGGAAGCTTATATTTCGGCTGCGGTGAGGGCGCAGGAGGCTACGAACTGCATAACCGAGGGTGCGTGCCAACTTGGGCTCCGTCGCCAGTTCTGATTGTATCCTCAGTACTCTTTGGCCCTGCAAGGAGTCGTGCAAAGGCATTGGACGCATCCTATGCCTCTACAGGTCGTATTGTTGGGCCATTTCATGGGGTTCCGTTTAGCATCAAGGTGCGTCTCCATCTCACACTTACATCCACACTCCTTATTCCTCTGCATAGGACCAATGTATGCGTCTATTTTCACCCAAGCTACACTACTCACACCCTACCAGTCGACTATGAGGGATTCGACTCGACCATTGGCTTCTCGCAGTGGATAGGCAAGCCAGCCAACAAGCACGCAGCGGTCCGTCCTTTCCATACCTCCCGGCATATCTCACTTCATCTCATATACACAGCTCGTCTCCCAAATCATAGCCGCTGGCGGCATCCCGTTTGTCAAGACGAACGTCCCGCAGACCATGTTTTCCTTCGAGTGCAATAATCCACTCTGGGGTCGCACATTGAATCCACGCGGAACAGCATTCACTTGTGGTGGTAGCTCAGGCGGCGAAGCAGCTATATTGGCGGCAGACGGAAGTGCTCTTGGGATAGGCTCGGATATTGGCGGTAGCTTGAGGATGCCTGCAGCATACTGTGGCATTTACTCGCTCAAGCCAACCGCGGGGAGGGTGTCGACGGAGGGCGGAGTGAGTGAGTGACTTCTCAATGCCATTTTTGAGAGTTGTTGAGACCTCTTAGATCCCAGTCCTGGATTTGAGGGCATTAAGACCTCGTTTGGCCCAATGGGACGCTCAGTGGCAGACTTGGATGTGTTTTGCCGCGCCATTTTTGGCCTCGAGGACAAGTACAGACACGCCGTGCCGTTGCCCTATCGCAAATTCGACGTCAAATCGGCGTTGAAGTTTGGTTACTATACTTCAGGTATGCCACAGGCTATTCCCGAGTGTCAAGCTGAATTTCGTCCAGATGGGTTCATCAAGGCATCTCCTGCAAACAAACGCGCGGTTCTCCAATCCGTCGAGGCTCTACGGCGGCAAGGTCATGAATGTGTTGAGGTTGTGCCCCCAAGTGGTACGCATATCGTTTGGCTGATATTCACATCGCGCTGAAGGCTAGTAGGACATGAAGCACTTGAGATCTATTTGGCAATGACTTCTGCTGACGATTTTCATCGAATGACCAGCCAAATTGGCAGTGACCCAGTGGATCCTGCCCTTTATCTGACCGTCTATGGTAGCCGGATGCCTGGTGAGTCGTATTATATGCGCTGTTTTACTGGTTGCTTATCCAACTCACAGGTTTTATCTTGTCCATTGCAACCTGGGCTCTCCGAAATATCATACACGATCCACAATTCGCTACTGTGATGGATGCCGGTGGTTCCAAGAGCTACGAGAAATACAGCAAATGGGTTGAGCGGCGCAACGAATTCGAGAAAACGTTCTTCGACGCGGTCTGGGAGCGACATGGGTTGGATGGGATCATTGCGCCTGTTCAGTCAATGCCGCAGCTGCCGCACGGCGCAGTGACCACACTCAGCCCGCTCTGTGTTGCGACAGTGCTCTATAATTTGCTGGACTACCCTGCAGGCGTTGTTCCCGTCACACGAGTCGATGCTGGGCAGGATTGGCTCACGGAAGAGTGGGCTGTACGCGGTGGGCAAGGAAGCGGGAGCGTCTGGATTGAAGATGTTTTGTATAGGAAGGGAAAGAAATCAGTGTATAATGCGAAGGATATGGATGGCATGCCCGTAGGCGTTCAAGTTGTTGGAAAGAGGTGGGAGGACGAGAAGGTGCTGCATATGATGCAGGTTCTGGATGAAGCGCTAGGAAAGAGAGGATTTGGGCCAGGGTCATCATTATGAGCAGACCTCGAGTATGTTTCTATACTTCATGCCGTGTATTTTACTGGAAAAAGCTGTTTGTATACTACTTTCCCTGCGAAGAATGTGGCGGAAATCGCGCTGCACGAGGGGCTGTCGCGTGGAGAACGTGACGGCGTGATTATTGCCACCGGGACTTTGCTCTTGACGTCGATGTCTGAATCTAGCCGACCAGAGAGCGACCCTCTGCTGTCCATGTGCGCCTCGACCCTGTGGGCGGTGGATTCGTTTTTGACGGTGTTCGCAGCCGAGATGTAGACAACACAGAGGTGTACCCCGTCATCCACCACATACGAAATGTGCGTCGCCCGTGGTCGAGATGAAATTACACTCATGGGGAAATCAGGATATCATAGTACGTGTTTGCGGCGATGAAGAAGTGTGCTCATTGTGAAGTGATTGTAGACCTTCATAGGTGCGTCGAGGACTTCATTGTTACCACGGATACTGACTTCCGTGCATTAGATACTCCCCTAAGCTACGAAGCCGTGCGTCCTGCACGCTTGAGCCACATCCTTATCTCACAGTTTATCAGCTCACGGCTCCTGACCTCACCTACACCCTCATCCGGCCGCTATTCGAGAAATATGCAAACTGGCAGCGCGGTGGAAACATGTCGATTGTATTCTGCCTCCTCCTCAACCGCGTCCACTTCATTCGCGACCAGAATATGGCATCGCACGCCATCTCACGAACACGTGCAGAACTGTGCGAGATCCTGGCGATACGCGCACTGCGAGAATACGGCAGTGACATTTATGACCTCGTCCTGACTTTGACGACGAGCTGGTCAGTGTACTCTGGCGCGGACCCCGTTGTGATGCGCCTGGCACGCGAGGAACACGAGGACTTGGAGGAGCGCGTTGGGAATGCGATTGAAATGGCCATCCTCGGCAAGGCCAAGCGGTTCATCAAGAGTTCTGCTTGCCAAAAGGTTATCGACGGCATTTGGACGTGCGTTATTTGCTCCACATTTGGTTGAGCTCATGTCGAAACTCAGTGGCAAATACGTCTACCAAGCCACAAGCAGTCATTCCATACTCGCAGATGTATGCTCCCAGCGTCTACTTGATCTTTGGCTCACACCATGCTAGACCTATAAACGCACGCCCATCCATTTCTATGACCCGCATAAAGCACCGTTGCTCGACCACTACCGCTTGAAGGTTCCCTTCATTCGGTCGGCCCTGGAGTACACAAACTTCATCATCCTGTTCATCCTGTTCGTGCTTGCCATCGAGATGAACGACCTGCACCACATCAACCGATACGAATTTCTCTTCGGCGTATATGCGCTCGGATTTTCGCTCGAGAAGATGGCGGCCATGCAAGAGCATGGCATTCAAGGTTGATCCTTGCCCATCGTCAGCCCAGCGGATACTAAAGGCAGCAGTGTACGTCAAGGGAACCTGGAACGGATTCGATGTGGCCTTCATCACGACCTACATCATCTATGTCGTCTTGCGCGTCTATGGCATCTATACACACAGTACGTCGTCCAGACATCTTGCGCAAGTTTACTCAGCATGATGTGCCATAGATTATTGGGCGCGAACGACGGGAACGTCCTTCCTTGCACTTATTGCATGCCTCATGTTCCCACGGTCAACGAACAAGCCACCCATCTTCGTCCATGACGCTGACAGATGCACAGGCTTGCGTTCGTCACACTGAGAAACAACTTGATGGTTTTGTCTTTGCGTGCCATGATTATGCAGTTTGCGGCACTCATGCTTATTGCGGCGTTCTGTTTCTGCGGATTCTTGTATGCGCTTTGGACGTGAGCAGTATTATTTCATCTTATGGACATCCGCTAACAATGCCAAAGACTTGGAAGGAGTGGTACAACACATTCGATAGGGTGAGATGTCTGCTGGCGAAACACGACGTTACGACTGACTGGTGAGATTGCAGGACCATCGCGTGGTGGATGTTAGATCTTTGGTTCGGACTTGATGCTAGCGGGTTCCAAAATGCTCGTAAGCGTTTTCTGCCTTGTGGGTCGGAACGAGGCTGACGGGTACAGAGGAATTCCATTCCGTTTTCGGGCCCATTCTGATGGTCACGTATGCGTGCTTGAGCAATACCCTATTGCTTACCGTCCTGGTTTCTGTTTGTCTAATTCCTTTGACGCTCGGATACGCCTCTTACGTGCATTCCTAGATTTTGTCAAATACGTTCTCCACCGTCAACGAAGATGCCGCCGCCGAAGCTATGTTCAGGAAGGCTGTCTCGACTATTGAGGGGTTTGTCCGAATCTCATATGTATTGGGTTGAAGCTGACAATGGGTCAAGTGTCAAGGCAGACTATCTATTCTCGTATCAACCGCCAGTGAACCTCGTCGCTCTCGTTATCGTTCTTCCTTCAAGCTACATCCTCACTCCCCGATATTTTCACAAGTTCAACGTCTTCATGATTCGGGTTACCAACTTCCCAATCTTGTTGCTTATTGCGCTCTATGAGAGACAAGCAAAACGACATGGAACAAATGGGTTTTATGATACCATCAGCGCTATCCTGGAGAGGATATGGGATACACTGCCTAGGGGACTGACAAAAAGGATTGCATTCTTTGATTTGGCGGGTTCGGATGCGGACATCGACGCGGTTCGTCGCTTCTCTGTACTCTCCCTGTCTTTCTTTGTGTTCATGTTGGCAACAGATTTTCGAGGTCGAGGATGAACTGATGGAGAGCAGCGCGCTCGATTCGCGGGATATCGATGTTTCCAATCCCAGTGGAACAGTCTCGCACTTCCAAAGGCGCAACTCGCCGTTTTCGTCGCCTGGGCCTCCGCTTGTTGCTGCTGGGAGGTCAGAGAGCGGGGACCGGCACGCCCATTTCGATGCCCCTCTGTCGACAGCGGAGAGGAGGCAGCAGCATAAGGAGTCCATGCAGGTATCGACGTCGCCGACAGGAGTACCGCATATGCGTGCGAGGGTGAACTCGGTGATGAGTAGAGGGCTTGAGGCAGCGCAGAGCTTCACGAGTCCACTGGCGCAGATTTTCCAGCCGTTAGTCGTGGACGATACAGATGGGACGGAGGATGCTGTTTCCTTGGAGAATGGGAACCAAGGGCCAGCGCCGCTTGTGAGCTTTGGGCCGGCAAGTCGGAGGCGGCTGACGAGCATCAGTGGGGCGGCGGTTGCGCATCGGAGGACGACGAGTGAGATTGGTCGTGTCAGTCCTCCTGGCGTGGGGAGAATGATCAGCATCAACAGGCATAGGCGGGCAAATCCACAGGTGGATGAGTTTGGCGGCGTGCTTTCGGAGAGTCCGCAGAGTGGGAATGGATCCATTGGTGTGGGGTCTTCGCCGGGCAGAACTGGTTCGCCTGGAGCAGTACAGATTCAGACGGCGGCGCAGATTAAGGCGGGTGAGAATGAAGGTGGGGGATTGGATAGGCGGATGGAGGAGATGGAGGAGAGGCAGAAGAGAATGGAGGCGTTGATGGAGAAGATCGCAGATGCGTTAGAGAAGAAGTGATAGGAAAACTGTTTGGGTGCGTGGAGGAGGTTGCATTAGGATGGAGTAAAGCGGTCACGACACGGATGGCACCGAACGTTTCCTTGTCTTGCAGCGTGTTTTCCCCGCGAATAGATAATACTTGGACAGATAACCGTCGTCAAGTTCTGGAAATCTGTCTTGCTCCCTGTCTCGGCATCCATGTACACCAAGAACTTGAATGCAAACGACCTGAGGAGAGTAATAAGGATTTGAATCGTGTCGCGATGGGCCTTGGGCATTATATGCAGAAGCTTATTGCAGTCTGCTTCTTTCTGTGACACAACAATGGGATAAGCTAGGCGCGCACGACGACAGTATAAAACTTGAACTCACATTGGGACGCAACAAACAGTTCATGTAGCCTGAAGGTCACCGAAAGGATCGGGAATGCGCAGGTCCACAAACTTAATGGATCCTGGTCAATAGCCTCCGTCAACTCTCGTGGCCTTTCGATGTTCGTAGCTCGAGTTTGATGCCGCGCTGAGGCTCTCATCAAGAACAGCGGCGAGATCTGTGATAAAGTGATTCGAGATATGTGGGCCACATTGGCAGTTAGAGCTAGTGGAGGCTACTGTGGGGTAAGAGTTGAGAGTATCTTCGCAGTGTCTTCCTCGCTGCCTGGAAAATGTCGATGTACTTCCGTGGGAGTATCGAAATTCCTGGCCCTCCGAGTCCGCGGAAGCATCCTCTACTTACCCATGCAGTACCCATGCGCAGCTCGGCGAATTCCACGGGCTCTAAAAGACAAAGTAAGATTACGGTGTTTGTAGTATAGAATTTCGGAGATGAAGCTCTGGTAAGTGCGAGTCGGGTTGCCGTGTTACTGTTCCATATACTTCGCTTGACCATAAGCCAAAGGTGCTGCTAAATGCCTGGCTGTTGGAGTCCATTTGGATCCAATAATATTCTGAGATAGATATACGTACAGTGCCCAACCCTCCCAGCCTCAACTTGTCGAGTAGCGCCTAGAATTCGAGCAGTGAGCTTCCTGAAAGGCCCATTGTGAGTAAACAGCTTCGATCAATAGACTTTGGATGATCGACGATGTCCGACGCGGCTTGTCTTCCTACCTCGAACAGTCAAACTGCTCGCGACATTGCTTTACCTGGCCATCTGCAGTTCATTGGCCCTGGATCCTCGCTCCAATGGCCACTTCCTACGGTTATCGGCGTGGGCTTACCGACTCGGCTAATACTACACGGCACACAACACTTTACGCGACTTGAGATATAAAGGCTGGCTTTTGGAAGAGCTTTTCAACAATCCACTCCAGACACACTCTACCGGCCCCTCCACCCTAGAAACTCAACTACCACAATGACTGCCACCACCTACATTGCCAAGTCGGTCACCGAGCTCCTCGGTGTTCGTGCTCGCAC
>KN880767.1:0-22502 GCA_000934385.1 Cylindrobasidium torrendii FP15055 ss-10
AAAGACGAAGGAACATGCATGTTAGCATGTCCTTATAAAGGCCCTCCCTGATCCGTGGGCAACAGGAACAAGCACGATTGCGCAGCCACTCGGTACACCTCTCGTGGGCCAAAATTCGGAATCCTACATATTGATTCTGTAAGTCCGGAATCCCATGGGAACCCAGTGGGAATCCCTCACATCCATGGTATGTTGTTCCAACCGATCGAAATAGCGGTGAGGCAGTTCTGACCTTATTCCAACCAACCAAAATAGCGGTGATCGCTGGCAACCTCCGGAACCTCTCAAAATCATTTTCAGGATTTAGTGATGCTAGGCAATGAAGCGGACAGCGAAGAGGACGGTGAGCTGCGACTTGGCGATATCTCTCTGGATTTCGCTGATGGTTATTTTTTATAGTGCATCAGAAGCCCGCTAGGGTGGCTTCGAACCCGGCTCCCGTTCCTTCAGAAGCTATCAAGGAGAAGACCTTTGGGCTGACAAAGGACAAGACGAGCGGCAAGAAGAAGGAAGAAGAGTTGAACGACCCTCTTAGTTCGAGTGCGTATCCCGTGTCGCATTGTTCACATCTCGCTGATAGATTTTTGTAGCTTTCGACTATACCAAGAAGTATCCCAGGGATAAGCGCTACGAAGAGCTCCATAACGATGCTCGCGTATGGCGCACGTACAATGACGAGGCAGCGATATTCGACACGGAGATGGTCGGTGAGGCGGCTGACAGTCTCGATATACTTCTTGTATTCGTATGCTTCTGGTTTCACCTCAATGTCTTCGTTTATTGAGATATACACAGGCCGGTTTATTCTCCGCGGTTCTCACGACGTTTGTTGCGCAGACGTCTCAGTCACTCTCAACAGACAACGCCGCCGTCACAGTTTCGCTGCTCGTCGAACTCGTCGCTGTTCAGCGCGTCGGATTCGCGGGTGGTCCCATATCCGACATTGCGTCGGCCAATCTCTCACCGTCTATCGACCGGACGAGTATCTGGGTGAACGCGCTCTGGTTCACCAGTCTCGCGCTGAGTCTATCGTCCGCGCTCCTTGCTGTTCTATCCAAGCAATGGCTACGGCAATATGTCTCGTTCATCAAGGGATCTGCTCGGGAACGCGCCTTCATTCGGCAATTCCGGTACGACGGGATGGAGAAGTGGGCTGTACGCACCATCATTGGACTCCTTCCGACGCTGCTACATCTTGCGCTAGCGTTGTTCCTCATAGGACTCGTCGTTTTCCTGGCCCCACTACAGCGTGGCATTGCCATCTCGGTCGGCATTATCTCCGGCGCACTGTTTGCCGCCTATGTCTCGTCCATTATCATTGCCATCGTCCAGCTTCAGTCACCGTACCGCACCACATTCTCCGACATCCTCTCCACGGCGCTTCGCTGGATGTTCAACACTGTATACCCCTTCTTCCAGGCAGGATTGACTTTGCGCAAGGTCTCACTTCCTCGCACAGCTCGTGACGCCGAGAAGGCGTCGGCGGTGTGTCTGGACGAGCAGCCAGGTGCTACTCAAGCCTGCAACGCCCTTCTGTGGCTTTACAACACTACTGGGAGCATGTCCGCAAAGACTCTGATCATGAGTTCACTGGGTGCATTTCCTGTCAAATTTTCTGACGGCGACACTCAGCAGACCATATTTGTCCAGCTAAGCAACGGATGTGGCCCAATGTTGAACAATGTCTACGACTGGAGACACAACTTTCCTAAGAATACGGTTCATGATTTTGAGCTGATGCTCAGAACACTATGTCATTCAGAACATGCTGGTGGCATGCGTACTGATACAGGCAGCGTCAAAGATTATTTGAAGTCTGACACTGGGTTGACAGTAGCCTGTGCCGCTTTTAAGCAGTGGTCATTCCTAATCCAGCCAAATGCTCCAGAAGAAGGCCGTAGTGTCATGCATACAGCGCTACAGGCACTTTTCTCCGAAAGTGCCTCTACAATTTTGAGCAGTCTTCCACTCAATTACGGAGACTCGCCTAATGTGTCTTATTTACTCATCATAATGTCCCTCGGTACTGCTCCCCTGGTTGTATGGAGCAGCCTTGTTCGGGGAAGTCCATGGCTTACTCGCCTGTCTCCGCATGACCTCGATGATTGGCCATCAGACAAGGTCGATCTTCGCGAATATCTGGACCTGATATATCATGCACGGTTCTATCGACCACCTCAGAGTCTGTCTGTTTTCCAGAACCCTGTCAGTCTTCTTGCCTTCTTGCACCCCATCTTCGAGAACCTTGGATGGTACCACATCTCTCCATTTGCCCTCGAGAGATTCCGAGATTGTGTACCCCCTCCCCTCGACAACGAGGACGATGGCGATCTCATGGTAGACTCCCCTCCGCCTGACAAAGACGCGGTCTGGGAGCCAGCCGTCTACCCACCGGAATGGCCACCGCTTCCCACTCCTACCTGGACAGACACATTGACGGCTGCGGAATTTGAATGGAAGGAGAGGGAGCCGGGGGGGACCCAGGCGGGGTGGAAGGCGTGGGGGGCGGGGGAAGAGGCGGAGAGGAAAGAGCAGCAGGCGGAGGAAGAGGCGAGGGAAGCGGAGGTAGAGGCGCGGAGGAAGGCGAAGATCGCTCAGGAAGAGGAGGAGGGGAAGGCAAATACGGAGCGGGAAGAGGCCGACGGAGGATTCTGGAATGGAGTCCGGAAGTTTGTCTGTGAAAAGATTCGCGGTGATCAGAAGGGCGGAGACGAGAGTACCAAGGTGTGAGATTCACAAGTCGTGCAATGAGAAAGGCGCGCACGCGACTCGGCTACACATACATCTGCGTCAACGCTTTCTTATCTTTTATGTCTTTCGCCCCGCTACATATGCGCACCTGATATGTATTGATTATTTTCCCATCGCTTCATCGACTCGAGAAAAGTGCTCAGGGAGGAAGAAGCAAAGCATCGTCGAACCGGGTTGCCCTCATCAATGCTACTATTCTCTTACACCAAGAACAAACTTGGGGTACACGCATTCTGTTCCACTCAGTCCGCTAACATTTTCAGGACACATTGGAGAACACGTTTATCACATTAGAGCACAGTTCATAAGTACCATTATGCCCGCCACTTCACGCGTTCGACAGCCAGTCATCGAAGCCCGAGTTTTAGTTCACGCCTTCTCCGTGATATACGCCCAGCAGTTTGTACAAAAATTATCCAACGTCAGCCTCTTCAAAAACAGCACACGGAAGCGGGCGACATAATGGGTTCCCAGTCCACCCGCCGAGCTCGAAACAGACGCTCGAATGATTCAATGTTCTTCAACTATGTGCTGCACACCCCCATCGCAGCCTCTGACAATGAAGGTCTAGATGATGTCCTTACTGAGCGCGCGCGCGGAGGGGACGAATAGGACGCAATATGATACTACACGCGCACGTTAAGCTCCTTCACCGCGCATCTCATCGGAATGCCTCCAAATCCTCTCACTCCAGCGGGTCGGCGTGGTCGCACAGGACTTGCTGTCCCTGTTGCTCGACAGTGTGCTCTCACAGTCGCGCACTATCAAAGAAAGTTGAGTTGATATAAGGAGATGGGAAAGAGGAAGACGTACAAGGTCACTGATGATCCCACCTCTATCCTACACTCGAATCCAGCAGTCCCATCCTTTTCGCTATCTTTAGGGCGTCGAAAGCAAGCTTCGTCCGGGTAGGACGGACAGTGGGCCCTAGCACTCGAGGGTGCTGCAATGGGTCAAGAAGCGAAGGGTACTCGAGTAGGAAAGCTTGTAGGCGGCGACGAGTCTGTTCCCAGACCCCAGGAATCCGTTCGTACATGCAGGGCGTGCGATGCAAAGTTCAACCAGTGGGCATGGAAGACAGCACGAAACTTCACGGAAGGGTGAGTCCCAAGGATTTGGGAATTTGACAGTAAATAGGCGTACCATAGACTGACATCTGGATAGATTCTTTCGCATACACGCGATGAATCCATCTCATGAAACCGTGAGGCGACGTATAGGAGGCTTGTCAGGCGTTGGGGACGACGTGTGTAGAGCTAATGTCAAATCAGCACCGTCGAAGATCTCGAAGAGGGCGAGAAAGACGTACCAGGCGGCGCAGCCCAACAGGTCGCGGTCGATGTCTCCTTCAAGGGTATCCGACAACACCTGAATCCGATGAATATCGAGGACGCTCGGAGGGGATGGCGAACGGTCTTGTTTGATTCGTCGCCAGATTTCGGCCTCTGCGAGTACAAGCGCAATGGCGGAGTTTAGGACTGTAGAAGACCTTGTATATCAGAACTGCGGGAAGAAATGATCCGTGTATGCGCATCTCAAAGTTTCCTATCCACAGAAACGTTCTATCGGAAGAGCATGCGCCGTTCCAAAGGCGAAGGCTACGATGGTCCCTTCCGGTTCTCGTTGTCGTTCATCATGAGTTTATTCGCGTTTTTCAAGTCCAGCATAAGGAGGAAGGAAGATGATTTGAGCACCGAGGTCGACAGAGTCATTTGACGCTTTGGTTTTGGGTCGGTAGGCCTGTAGGTCCCGGTCAGACCGTGGTGGTTGTGAGAGGCGAAGTCCTGTGTGCCTGCCGCCGGTCTCGATCGCGCTTGCTTTCCCACCATCATGATCCCTGCTCGCACTTTTTCGCTATGTCGCCGGTCTTCGACGCCGCTCTCCGCCGTGCGGATAGTCAGCAGCCAAACACATGGATGACTCGAGTTGATGACCGTCCAGCCGGCATCCAACTTTTGTTCCTCTGGTCCGACGCAGCGACCACGCTTAAGCGCTTAAGCCCGCACCAAATGGACCACTCGATGCTCTTTTCGTTCCAGTATTCGGTGCTAGACCACGTACGGGAAGATGTGGGCAAGCGTACGGGATGAGCGTCTGGATTATATCCAACGAGGTGCGTTTGCTGTTCTCTACCTCCCCACAAATATTCCTTTCCCGCTTTCCCTGGCCTGCCATTCTCGATATTGTTGCATTCGTGCCCATAGTCACATAATCCCACAGTTCATCTTTCGTAGTCAAACTAACCAACGCAGCACTGCAGATCACGTCGCGTTCACTGACGCCTGCCTGTCAACACCTCCCATTCGTCGCGGAATCGCTTGCTCCCACTTCGTTCGAACCGCACTTCTTCACGGACTCGTCCAAATCCGTGCCCGCTCGTAGCGCCCTTTCCCTCTGTGCAACAAAACATAGCTTCGGGCAGCCAGCAAATCCCTTCCAACAGCGACTCTTGCTTCATAGCAGGATGTCTGCGGACGGCTTGAATGGCCAACAATGACTCGGACATCCCATGAAGTCCTGCAGTAGCTTGTACGCGACTGGAGTTCGAACAACTTCGACAAGAACCGTCCTGGCCCGTTCTCGATGACCTTGAACTGCATGCAGGAGACGAGAAGAGGTCGTTGGTCCCAGGATCATCACTGGAGCTTCTGGCACTGTAGATTGGGTTCAGTCGGACGATGATGGATATCTCGGCATCCATCTCGCTCACGCCGCACGGCGCGTCCTCTCCTACAACCTTGTTCATCTTCCCGGGATGCGTCAAGAGTTTCTTACACGAAAGATCCAAGGTCAACAAGTTCGTGTCCACGCCCCGCCGGACCCCTCCCTGGTTGAGGACGACTTCCTCGAGATGACATGGAAGTGGCACTTCGTCGTGAGTCGGAGTGACCGCTTTTTTGATTGACACTGGCAATCCTCACGCCCTCGAACACACTCCTCGCTGCCTCGCTCCTAGCAAATTTTGGATCGAGCATCTTATCTTGCACATGGCGAGGATTCAGTCGAGTTTGCAAGACATCATGGGGGTGAAGAGGGAGACAAGATTTGCCTATGTAACAGCCTCTGCCAACAGCGACTGGATATCTGTAGACGGCTTAAGTGGATATCACCGGCCTCGGACGCATACATGAGGTCCCACGACATCGACTGTACGCGACCAGAGCTCGGATGGCGTCGACGAACGACAACCATTGTTCGACCTGTTCTCGTTGTGGTCGAGCTGCATGCAGGAGAGGAGAAGCGCGCGCTGGCTTCGGAGCCGGCTGGCATGGACAACTTGGACGGCGGTGGATAACTCGACATCCATGACGCTGGCGACACGTCCCCTTCTGCAACCTCTTTCATCTCCCCCGGACGCGCTAAGGGTTTATCACATCAAAAGTCCAAGACCATCAAGTTTGTGTGCTGCCGACGCCCCCGCCGGACCCGTCACTGGTTGAAAACGATTCCCTCGACGGTCGGGAGGTATACCTCGCGCATTAATGGAGCAAGCATTCCCAGAAAAAGAGGAGGAACTCGCTGTCTACTGGTGGGTCCCGACCCTTTTCGCTTGGAGCAGTGAGTACTGATGCATGTTATCGAATAGGCAGATGTATACTGTAAGTTCACTGTACTTTCAAATTGAAGCAAGCACAAACCAGGGAGGGTCACGAAGAGGCTGGTCGAGTTTATCGCGGTTCATTGGTGCGTCGTGTATAGAACCGGAAGGGCGTCACTGATTGTTCATTTAGATGCTCTGTTGGCTCACAAGAGAGAGCGAAACACGCATCCCTATCTCTCCTCTCCTCAATGCGGGTCTAGCTTTCTGTGTACTCGCGTTCCATGCACCGAACTGCAACACTATGCACATCCTACTTCCAGACACGAACAAGAGACCTGAGGGGCCTAACGCTTTATTGGGACCGCAAGAGGTAACCACAAACCAAGTCTACGTGTGGAGCATGACAATTTACATCGCCTAACGGGATATGTATACGCTAGCTTGAGCTCCTTTTACGTTACTTACAAGAAACTTCTATGCGATGCATACAATCACCGCCGTGGTTCAGAAAGGTCGAAAACGCGCTAAAGACTGAGCTTTATGAAGCGCGCTGACTTCGCGGATACCCTAGCCGTCGAGAATGACATGCCCTTCGTCTCATTAGAAAGCATTGAGCATTGAAGTTAGTGCACCATGCTCTTCAGCCGGAAATTGCCATGCAATGGATGGATGCGTGGCACCAGGTGTTGATGAGGCTGGACGTACCGATTGGGCAGCTTTTCAATGCAATGTTCGGCGTGTTCAATGGCCGGGCGCTTAACCGCCTTCTCAATTGAACTCGGTCGAACCGGTAAAGTAACATACGGAATGACCACTCATCGCTGGCTTTACCATGTGTGCAGCGCGCGCATTCACTAGCACTCTTACCACTACCGACACGTCTCAAGTGGTTAGGACGACATGTCGTTGGGAGACGATGTACATTCTGCGACTGGAACCAGCGTCACCGACAACGCGCGCGATATCAACGCTGAACAAGACGAGGACTACATGGGCAGAATGACGTTAGTCCCCCAGAGAATCAAAGGCCCTGGGTTAAAGCGCTTGGTGAAACGTGCATCTCGTGCGAATTCTATGGAAGAGGTGGACGACGAAGAAAGCGATGAAGAGGCTGGAGGGAGCGGTGAGTAGCGGATTCGCGATTTTTGGCCAACGCTCATCTCTAGCAGGCCCAAATCTGACGAACGCGGCTTCGAATGCGATCCCTGTCCCATCTCAGGCAATCAAGGAGACAAGGTTTGGACTGAAAAAAGATAAGACGAATGGGAAGAAGAAGGAGGATGAGTTGAACAACACGCAGATCCCTGGTGGTGCGCAGTGTCCTATCACATCTCATTGGCTATCCTTCGCTGATGTGCCCATGTAGTTTTCGACTATACCAAGAAGTACCCTCGGGATAAGCGATACGAGGAGCTTCACAATGAAGCCCGTGTCTGGCTTGCATACAACGACGAGGCGGTGATCTTTGACAATGACATGGTTGGCGAAGCGGCAGACAGTCTCGACATCCTCCTTGTATTTGTAGGCCTCAATACTAGACGAAAAGCTGAGACTGATTGGAATTGACGCAGGCTGGTTTATTTGCCGCAGTTCTCACGACATTCGTTGCGCAGACGTCGCAGTCGCTGTCGCCTGATAACACCGCCATCACCGTATCGCTCCTCGTCGAGCTCATCGCGGTCCATCGCGCTGGGATTACAGGTTCTTCTCTCTCTGACATCCCAGCCGCTGATGTTGCACCGAATATTGCACGGACAGACATCTGGGTCAATGCGCTCTGGTTTACCAGTCTTGCATTGAGCCTGGCGTCGGCGTTGCTCGCAGTGCTGTCGAAGCAGTGGCTGCGACAGTACATTTCGTTTATCTCGGGAACTCCCCGCGAACGTGCTCTCATCCGTCAGTTTCGCTACGACGGGATGGAGAAGTGGGCCGTACGCACCATTGTGGGGCTCCTTCCGACACTACTGCACTGCGCGCTCGCCCTGTTTCTCATTGGACTTGTTGTCTTCCTCTCACCTCTCCAACATGGTATTGCCATTTCTGTCGGAGTCATCTCGGGGGCGCTCTTCGCCGCCTACATCTTGTTCATCTTCATAGCGATCGTTTATGTCTAGTCACCTTATCGCACGACATTCTCCGATATCCTCTCTACTTTTTTTCGCTGGCTCTTCAACAACACCTACCACTTCTTCCAGGCAAGGTTGTCTTTGCGGAAGATTGCGCTGGCGCCAACCGCTCGGGCTGCTGAGCAGGCATCGGCGGTGTCTCTCGAGGAGCATCCCGCCGCCATTCAAGCATGTAATGCTCTTCTGTGGCTTCACAACACTACAGGAAGTATGTCCGCAAAGACACTGATCATGAATTCGCTTGGTGCATTTCCTGTTGAATTTTTTCATGGCTCCGCACAGCAAGCCATCTTCGCCCAACTTAGCAATGGATGCGGTCCTGAGGAGGACGCTGCCTCGACGTGGATGCGGAACTTTCCGCGTAATTCTGTTCACGATTTTGAGCACATGCTCAGAATTTTGTGTCATTCCGAGCATGCTCTTCATGTATATGTCCAAACAGGCGGCGCCGAAGATTATTTCGAGCTTGACGCCGGTTTAGCGTTAGCCTGTGCTGCTCTAGAAGTGGAACCGCCTTTGCAAATTCAGCTAAATGCAACAGAGTGCTGTAGTGCCAATCTTACAGGGCTACGAGAACTTTTTCATGAAGAGGTCTCTTACATTCTAAGCTGTCGTCGTTCATTCAAGAATGCAGGCTCAGTCAAGAAGCCCTATGTCTCTATCATAAAACTACTTGGCACTGCTTCCCCCGTTGTATGGAGAATGCTCCTTCAGCAAAGTCATTGGCTCGGTTGCCTGTCTCCGCGCAGCCTCGATGAATGGCCCATGGAGGTCGATCTTCGGGCATATCTGGAGCTGATAAACGAGGCACATTCTTTGGACTACCGGGCTGAACCGTCTATTTTCCAGAATTCTGTCGACTTTCTTACCTTCTTGTTTCCCATCTTCAAAGAACTCGGATGGTACAACAGGGACCCTCGAGACTGGTGGCCTCACAAGTCCCTGATCCCCCTTCTTTATCACCTCTCCAACAAAGATGGCGAACTCACGGGTGACTCTCCGCCGCCCAACGAAGACGCAGTCTGGGAACCAGCCGTCTACCCGTCGGAATGGCCACCGCTTCCCGCTCCTACCTGGGCGGAAGAATGGGAGGCTGCGGAAGTTGAGTGGAAGTCCCGGGAGGCGGAGAGAGAGGCGCGGGGAAAGACCCGGGAGGCGGAGGATGATTTGCGGGTGGTGTGGAGAGGGTCGGAGATCTCTCAAGAAGAGGAAGAGGCAAGAAAGGCAATGAGGGGGCGGGGAGGGGGCGAAGGAGGATTTGCGAGTGGAGTCCGGAAGTTTGTCCGCGAGAAGTTTCGCGGTGGCGGTGAAAGGGTCGGAGGCGATGATTCTGCGATGGTATAAAGACCTCACAGATCGAACAAAGAGAGAGGCGCGCGCGTGACTCATACATCTGGGTCGATGCTTTCCTATTAGACTCGCTACCATTCGTCCGCTGAGAGCTCACGATACGATGGCAAAGGGCACGCCACCGAAAATTCCTTTTACGATATGGATTTGATGATCTATCACAGAATTTCTTTTTTGGTTCGGATGGTGTGATGCGGGGTGAGCTCGAGCGAACGACTGGGGAGCTTGAGCCCGGTTTTAGGGGATCGGAAATCCCGAAGCTTCCGACGGAACGACTTAGCCAAATTTACGCTCTGGTGCACAATGCTTGTATACGCCACGCTGTATATCCCTCACGACAACGCGTACGCAATGGTATTCTGAGTTCCTTTTGCTGAATATACTCCTTACTCCATGGGAAAGTGTAGACGTGAGATAAATTGAGTTAATATATACCAATTTGCGATGTAAGTCAAGTCCAAGATGCAGCAAGAAGTAGATGTAGACTTGGGAATGGGCTAATCGAGGCCATAGGTATCACGGAATGTATTGTGGAAAGTCATAGAAGTGGATGGAGTGTGTGTAGTAGCAGGGGAAGTCCGTGTACTCGAGGACGATGGCACGGCAGTTTGGGATGGAGATGAGGATGGATAGAACAAATGAGCGGCATGCTGACCATACGAGTTCCAATTATATGGGAATGCGGCGGGATTTGTGTTTGCGGCTCCCGGGAATGCATAGTGGTGGAAAGAAGTCGGGGATGCGGCGTAATGCGGCCTATTCGAGTGCGACGAGGCCGCTGGCAGTGCCGGTGACAAAGGCCATGGATGTTGTGAGTAAACCGGATGGCTGGTCGACGGCATCGTAGGTCCTTCGATGTTTGTGGTGGGAATTGAAGCATGGGTGGTGGAGGAAGGAATCGAAGTGTACTGAATTGAAGTTGCACCTCGGGTTTGGCCTCGTGCCATCAACGAACCTGCGACGTGTACATCTTGCCTTTGCACCATCGCTTGTGCCGAGGGCTGAGGTTGTGTGTCGCTGTTCGCCAGCGCCGCAACAGTGTGAGCATTTCGACGCTGCCGCATCCGTGATGGATTGCTGAGACCTTCATCAGATGTTGGTATTGGCGCCTTTCGTTTGCGGGTTGCTTTTGACTCGGGAAGCTCTGGGATATCCAACTCGGCCAGCAACTTGAACAGGTCGTCGGCATAACGCGTCGCCCACTTCCACTGACCTGCCAGAACACGATCAAACTTGGCGCGATCGTCTTTGAACGGGCCCACCGACGCCAAAAGGTCAACCGTCTTGTTGCACAGGATACCCGAGGCACCCCATGGTACATTTGGAAAGTGCTCCTTTTTGACTCGCTGACGCCAGTTCTGCAGTTGGACTTGCACCAGCAATTGTGGGTCTCCCTTCTTGATATTTGTGCGACGTGAGGCCTTCTTGAATGGACCGGGGCGCGTACGGTCGAGCAGTTTTGGGCAGCAAAGGTCGCAACATTCGGCAGTGGGTGCTGAAGGTGCGTCAGCAATTTGTGCATTGGAACACAGCCAGACTGACCAATCGTATCATTATGATAGATTCCCTTGAGGACAAGACGGCGGCATACACCAGTCTGGACAAGAACAAGTAGTCCTTCATCAGTTGCTTCAGCATTACAAGGTGGTTGGTCTCTCTTCCAGATAGTGTCCGTCATTCCTGAGATCCATCCCCTTTCAAGGCCCCTCGATATCGCATACTGCTTGACGACTTTCTTGTCGCGCCCGCCCGAGCCGCCAAGCTTTGACTTGCGTTTCGCTTTCCCCGTCTTCGCTTTCCCCTTTCCTTTTGTCTTCTCAGCTGTACTCTCTTCCTCTGCTGATACTTCCCACAGATCCGTGTTGAATGCGGCACGCTCCACTAGAAGAACAGCCAGACCGACTCGTCCAAGTCCGCGTGCCGCGCGCCCAGCTCGTTGCACAAACGATGACACCGTCCCAGGGAGCTTCCACTGAACCACCACATCGATGTTTGGGATATTGCAGCCCTAAGAAACTATCAGCCATTTGTACATGGTAAGTACATGCACACATACCATCCCCGCTGCATCCGTACAAACCAGAACACGAATTTGACCCTCACGAACAGCTTGCATGGCAGCGGCTCGATACTCTTTCGAATGTGCGGCGTTATAAGGGCGAACCAGACCCATCGAGCGGAGGTGTGTGGGTAGGAGAGAGTTCAGGTGGTCTTCGATTTCGGTACCCTGTGCAATGCTGTCGGCATATACCCAGGTGAGTGGAATTTCGTCTGGTTTATTGATGCCTTTTGGGATAACAAAGTCTAGGTCGCGATAGGTGTTCATGGGATGCTCTATCGAGCGGACGACTAAAGATACATTGGGGCGGTCGTTGCCCACGTCGATGTCAACATAGCCATCCTGGCCATCCCGCTTGTCGAAGTCGAGTTTTGAGAGTACGTCGCGCTTGACACGCCCCGAGAGTGTAGCTGACATGGCAACAATAGATGTCTTTGGAGGTAGGTGTCCGCGAACTTGACCCAAGCCACCGTATAGCTTGCGGAAGTCGGCACCCCAGTGCGACACAACATGGGCTTCATCAACAATGACGGAGAGGACCTTTCGCGTGAACGTTGAGTTGCGCATGACAATGTCGGAGAAGCGTCTGGACAGGAGAAGCTCGGGGGAGATGAGGATGATTTGGTATTCGCCGTCAATGATCTTTTGCAGTGCCTCGGGAGAGCAGCCGCCATGGCTGCTGTTGATGGCGATGGCGTTGAGCTTGTACTCGTCACGAAAGGTGTTCACCTAGAGCAACATTATGGTGAGGTTTTTCAGTCATTTGCATTGGGACACACCATTTCGTCCTGCAATGCAATTAAAGGCGAGACCATAATGCTAACACGACCTTCAGCAGCGGGATGCGCGAACGGACCGGCCGCGACGCAGGTTTTCCCAAACCCGGTATATGCGTGAAGACAGACATCGCGCCCTTGAAGCTGGGCTGTCATTGCAGCAACCTGTGCGTCGCGCGGCTTATGCTGCCAGCCCCATTTTTGCTGACATAGCTCGCCTAGGTTCTTAAGCTCCTCGTTGGTAGGGATGTGTGGTGGTGGTAGGATGGGTTCTGATTGGGGTGATTTTCGCTTCATTCCGCGCCCGCGTCGGCGGCGGGCAGTGTCTTTGCGAGGAAGAGATGGTGCAGCCATCAGTGTCTTAGTTCATGGGCTACGATCATATTGAATCTAACCTTCCTTTGATCATGTCGTCGAATCTGAGCTGTTCCCCCGTGACAGCCAAAGGTGTCGAGGGCGAGAGCGGCATTGATGAGCCATTTGCCAATACGCAGACCAGTGCACTGTTCAATTTGGACCAGTTGCTTTCATTTTCGCCTGGCTCTCAGTCACGGTCGCCATCGCAGTCACCGCCCCCATCGCCGCTTGGACACAAGGCATCTCTATCAGCACTTTCGGTTCGGTGGCCCTTTGAGGTGCCCAATCCATCCACTCCGGACAATTCCAAGCCCATCGACCTAGTGGCACTCACCTCGTCTGGGCCAATTGCGAGTTCGCCAATCCGGGGCAGGAACAAGAAGGAGAGAATGATGTCAAGGAAACAGAAAGGACTGAAGCATCGTGCTCGGAATGCAGAAATACGAAAGAAAGAGAAAGAGGTAGCAAAAGAGAGCAAGCGGAAGGCACAGAAGGAGATGAGTGTGCGGCGCGGCTTGCACCAGGCGCGCGATAATACACCTCTCTTCAAGCACGTACTCGCTTTACTTAAATCCAACCAAGTCAAGTTCAGCGAGCTTGTGTTCTACGTTCTCGACCCAGCACACAAGCAAGGCCTCATTCGCTATCATGAGTTTCTGCGACCTCCTTCAAATGTAACCCGTACGCTCAGCCTCATTTACCGAGCATCACGAGATACTGTGCATGATTGGACTGTGGGGATTGTTAGCCGCAATATTCGACGCGAGGCTCGTGCCATTACTGCCAGTCAGGCTCTGCAAACTCACCATCGCGCTCTCGGTGGCAAGTTCTTCACCCAGTTTCGCCCCGACAATCTCAGGAAGCGCCTGCAGCTTGTCATGCCAACAACCTGGAAAATCATCACCTCAGTCGCAACCAATCCAAAGTACGAGAAGAGCTATGGACCAGCACGCCAAGCGCGGAGAAATAATGTGAGTAACGGCAGCCACCCCATCTAACATGTCACATACTAATGAGCTATCCAGGTCCTCACCTCGTCGCTTATGCAGCTTCTTTCCGAATGGAGTCAAAAGAACAACCTCTGGAAGAAGGTCATAACTCTGTACTGCTACGCAACTGGGGCACAGCGCCAGAATGTAGAGGTGCTGTCGCATATAGGGCTCGCAGAGACATACAAGGGCATGACAGATACCAAAGTGCGCCATGCCAAGAAGACAGCAGCCAGTGTGACGCTTGAGGACATAGAGGAAGCAGCCCAACAAGATGCTTGTGGCAAAGCGAGTGTAAAGAAAGGAACCTTGCGGCAGCTTTCCGATGACATGCATGAGGTGAGTAGATATCTTGAATGCTTGCTTGCATCATCTGATAGGTGTTCGTTAGACATCCAAGGCGCTTGCAAGCACCGGGCTATTTGCCTGCGTGTACGACAATATTAACATATATTCCAAAATTGCCGAACAACTCATTGGTCGGAAAGGTATGTATTATCTTATATATTTCATCAAATCTTAGTATCGGCAGATGCGCAGGAGAATGGTACTACTGCTACTATCTATCCGCTCTGGAAGGCCAACCTCAGCGACATGAAGACCACTGAACTGATCGATGCCTTTGAGAAAGCCACGCCACTCGAGATCGACGACATTATTCACTCGCCAACTGAGTCTCAAGATTTCCGTACCTGTTTGGTGCATACAATACTTCGTATCATCATTCATAATGGTGGACCTTCCTTCGACCGCTTCCGCACCGAGCTTGACAAGAGCCAGCCAACGACAGACTTCAAGATCGACGTACACAAAACCGAGATGCATCCCACGCCAGCATGGCAAATTGACGAGTCCACTATTGTGGGAAATGCCGAGTTCCTTGAGACACTGTATGATCATCTCGGACTTCGCGCAGCGCAGGACTTCCCCGATACTGTTCGCTTCGTTGCTGGCGATCAGCTCTCGGTCACGCGAATCGATTCACTTGTTAACATCCGTGCAGGACAAGAGGGTGGATTTGGAGGCTTCCGCTGGGTTGTCACTATGCTAGGCAACTTTCACGCAAAGATTGCGGACACGCACGGCTTCTTTGAGGTTCATTGGGGTGCTGGCGTGCGAAACCCTGGCAGCCTTCATTTCCATAACACCATTCTCGACCGTATTCCTATCACGCTTTCGAGTCTTCCCCCCTTCCAAACATGCCGTGACCTCATTTTCCTTTCGCTTTATGCACGCATACTCGATTGTCTCATTCTAATCTCAGGAAAAGGATCTATAGATGAGATTGTGACGGAGGAAACCACGTTTGCCAACCTTTATAGATTCGCAGAGCGCATCTATGAGCGGTTTGTTGATGTTGATATGGTTGAAGTGTTACGGGACGAGCGTGCAAACGCAAAATCAAAGGGCAAAGATCCTACCAAGGAGAAGAAGGGTGATATGGTGTTCGAGAATGCGGTTCTCTTCCTGCGAGACGCACTTATCTCACGCGAGTTCACCGATGCCATCAAGGCCGGTGATTCTGGCCGTGTATTTATGGTGCTAAAGGTCTGGGCGCTGGGATTTCGCGGTAACGGGCGCACAAAGTACGCTTATGAGATGCTGAGTGTGATCCATCGCATGACCACAGTTTGGCCCAAACCTATTGTGTATGTGCTATTCCAAATTCATGTGCATTGGCTGACTTTTTATAAGCGAAATTGTTATGAATAACTGGCTGGTGAACACAACTGGAAACCCAAACTCTTTTCTTGAGGCCGACCGCGCTCAAGAACATACAAATTATTGGATCAAGGTAACACTTGTTTTAAGAATCTAATCTATGAGCTGCTTTTCACAACACATTGCAGAAATTCTACAATGCTCATTCCAGCAATGCCTCATGGGATTGGCTGGGAATGATCACTCCATGCATTGGCATCCTGCGCGACCTAACGCGCAGCCTGAACGGCTATCTCGGTGCCGATCTTGGGACGAAGCACCAGTCACCTGACCGCACCACCGATATCCAGACACTCATGACCAGTCTGCGCCGTTACCAAGTCCACGACATCATTCGTGGCCGGGTTCTTGATGGCGACGCTCAGGTGGTTGATGCCTTGACCCAAGGTCTTGCAACATTGACCGATGGGTCAGACAATCCGCTCGACAACTACAACGCCACATTTGTGCGTCTCCAGTCACGCCAACACCTGCAGCCTCTATTCCCCGTGACACCGTCCTCATCTACACCAGTGGTGCCTGCACCTGCCGCTTCCTTGTCTACGGTTCTTCTCAATGACCCCGACACAAATCCGGTTACAAGCATTGTCGGTGACCAAGAACTAGTCAGCACAATTGAAGTCACCGAAAATGCATCAGACTCTAGTGACGACGAGTCGGAAGCGGAACCCGAAGATATAATTTTCTCTGGGTGTGATGCGACACTTTCTCTCCTCCCAGACGAAGATGTCGGCCTCGACATGGATCTCATGGATGATTTTGAAGATTCTGGCTCGGAATTAGACAGTGATGTAGACTAGACATGATAGTTCAGTGGTATATATCTCATCTAAATATTTTGGAAGCCTCCCAGACCCTTGTCACCGGATTTTGACCAAATCACCAATTTCGCGACGTTCAAACGGCTAAGTCATTCGTCACAGAGCGTTACATGGTGTTACCCCCGATGTCACGGCTCAAGGTTCCCAGCCGCTTCGCCAACCGGAAATAGCGCAGCCCGGCCCGGCGAAGCGGATGGTCACGAGCCTACTTTCCTATGTTTTATGTCTTTCACCCCGCTACATGTGCACCTGATGTGTATTGATTGTTTTCCCATTGTTTCATCGACTCGAGAAAATTGCTATCGTACTCTATGGTACATGCCGCGATACTGTAGGTTGATGGAAACAGGGCGTGCTATGTCAATTGGCAAGCATTTATTGGTGTCTGATGCAAGCACTTTTCTTAGACTGACTTCCAGCTCCTGCGCCATATACGCATCCTGTGAGCAGTCAATAATGTCCAGGGAGGAAGAAGGAAAGCATCATGGAACCGGGTTGCTCTAATCAGTGCTCGTTTCCTCAGATAAAACCTTGTGGCACACGTATTCTGGTCCACTTCCGCCAACATTTTCATGACTCGTTGGAAAATACATCTACTTATCACATTAGAGCACATTTCACCAGTACCATTACGACCTCCGCCTCAAAGCTCACGCAGTCGAGTTGAACAGCTACGGCCGTCGAAGTTTGCATTCCGTCGACGCTCACTACTCCGTGATATACGACCAGTACTTACTTTGCAAGGAAATCATCCGAGGGCTTGCTCGAATCGTCATTTTCTTCAAAAACCGCGCGAGGAAGCACGCGACATACTACTACTATGGGCTCACGCTCTCCCCTCCGAGCTCAAAAGCGACAGCATACAGTTCTCCAACATCATGCTGCACTCCCCGTCGCAGCCTCCGACAATGAACGTGTAAACTATGTCCTTGCTGAGCGCGCGCGGGGAGAAGACAGGCTCGTAGGACGTGTCATAGCACTGCAGGCGCACGTCAAGCTCCTTCGACCGTACATCTCATCGGAATGGCTCCAAATCCTCATAGAAAAGGCTGGAGGGTGCAGTGGTCGCACAGGACTTGCTGTCTATTCCTCGAGAACGCAGCGTGCTTTCACGGTTGCGCGCTATCCAAACGGTCAAGTAGATATAAGGAGATGGGAAGGGGAAGACGTACGAAGTTAGTGCAGGAAGACTGGCTATACCACCTGTATCTCATGTTCAATCCGACATTTTCATCCTTCTCACTATCTTTAGGGCTTGGTCGATGTTCGACTTCGTTTGCGCAGGACGAACCATTGACTTGAGGGTGCAATTGGTTAAAGAAGCCAAGACTCTTGGAGTAGAAAAGCTTGCGGCCAGCGCCGACTCTGTTCCCAGACCCCATGAATACGCCCATGCACGCAGGATGTACGTGGGTGACGCCGAGTCCAATAAGTGGATAAGGATGAATCTGTCAAAATCTGGTGGAAGGATGAGTTGAAGGAATTTGGGAATTCGGGGGCAAAGAGGCGTACCGCATACACGCGATGAATCAATTTCACCAAAGCGCGAGGCTGCATACAGGGGGCCCGTGAAGGGCTGGAGACTATGCATTGTAGAGCTAATGTCAAATCAGCATCGTTGAAGATGTCAGAGAGAGAGAGAGATGTTGATGAAGACGTACCAGGCGGCGCGGCGCAACAGGTCGCGGTCGATGTCTCCTCTGTGTCTCCTTTATGAGTACCCCACGACGTCCGAATCCGGTTGACATCGAGAGCACTCGGAGAAGATGATGAACGGTCTCGTTTGATTCGTCGCCAGACTCTGGTCTTCTTTGGTAGCTGCAAGTGCGAGTTCGAGCGCAATGGCGGGCTCTGGGACTGTATGAGACCTTGTATGTCAGAAACTGCGGTAGAAATGACTCATGTTTGCGCACCTAGAAGTATCCCAGCCGAAACGCTGGAGCGTGAGGATATGCGCCTTCCCAAAAGCAAATCTACGGTCCCTCCAAAGAACGGTTTTCTTGGTTCATCATCGCAGTTCTTGGTCCAGCATAACGAAGAATAAGGCCCATTTTGACATCAAAGGCGACAGCGTGGTTTGACACTTTCGTTTTGGGTCGGTGGGTCAGACCGTGGTGGATGCGTGAGACGGAGTCCTGTTTGCCTGCCGGCCTCGATCGCGCTTGCTTTCCTGCCATCATGACCCCCGCCCACACCTCTGCGCCGTACTACCAGTCTCAGACGCGGCCGCCGTACAATGAATACCCTAGGATGACTGTTGCCGTCCAACGGGCAGTTGAACCAACTCTCGTCGTCCCTCTAGTCCACCAACGTCGCGACTGCGCTCATGCCGATACAAAAGGGAATAGTTGCCACTATCTTCGTCGCAATCTTCGAAGCGGGACCATGGACAACAGTGGCAAAGATACGGGCAGATGAGCTGGCGCAGTAGTCATATCCAACCAGGTGCGTTCGTCCTTCTCTGTGTGCCAAACGTCCCTTCCTTTTTCGCTTGCAACCCTGTTCTACGCTTCTCCTCGGTATTGGATACATGTCCATATTCCACGCCACCATCCCATAGCGCATTCCTCATCGCTAGAGTAACTAATACAGCGCTGCAGACCACCTCGCGCAAACGGATCCACGCATGCACACGTATCCCTGGACGTCTACAGTTTGCCTCTGGATCGCCTAATACTCCCAACTCTGCGCGGCTATCCATGGTTCTGTGTCCGCTCGCGGCACCCTTCCTATTCCAGAGCCTTGTACAACCGGTGAATCTACATCAGAAGAAAATGTCGCCTCTGAGCAAGATGGAATAGTTCAAGCCTTAAAGTCAACAACACTGTTCCAGAACGCGTATGCGAAGTACTACGGCATCTTGTACACAACTTGAGTTTCAACAATGCAGGCGAACGACAAGAACCGCCCCGCCCTGTTCTCCATGTCCCCAAGCCGCATGCAGGAGAGGAGCAGAGCCGGCTAGCATGGACAACTTGGAACAGCGGTGGAGAACTCGGCTCGCAGCGCATCTCCTCTCTGGATCGACCTTGGACGCCTACACTATCCATCCATATTCGCAATTACTTGCACGATGAGTCCAACGCAAACTCGTTTGGGAGTGTGTGCGTTCCCGATACGCCGCAGCTCTCTGCGGGCTTCATCTTCTCGGTTGAAAGCGAGTTCCTCGGGATGACAGGGAAGTGGGACATTGTCGTGACTTCTCTGGAGTCGCGCAGTACCATCATCCTGACTTCTACCGCGGCGGCGAAGCCCACTTCGTAGGACCAGCTGCTTGTCCGGACCCAACGCCATCGCCACTCCCTGACACATCCGCTCCCGGCTTGCTCCAATCTCAATCTGCAGCATTGGCATTTTCATGTCTAATACGGGGTCAAAGTCCGGTTTACTTTGGAGACGAAGCCGTGGTGGTGAGGAGGTTGTGTAGAGACGGAAGCTGGTGAAGATACAGTGGATTCAGAGGCGACGATGCGGCGGAAGTACTAGACGGGGATGCAGACCGCGATGAGGGTCAAATCCTTGAAGCGTGCGTATGCACATACGTACCTACATCGAACCTTCATGTTTAACCAACACTCCGTATTAGAGTGGTTGGATTTCTGAGTACTGGTTTGTTGGATGGAAAAATTATCATTTTCGAGATTTGTAATCGATACTCGTGCGTTGGACATTGGGTAGACGTACGCAACCCAATGCAGCGAGTCGTCCGCACACACTTAAGCAAGATGCCCTAACGGTGTCGCTGTTCTATTGGGAACCATTGAACCAATGGCACAAACACGGAGCTTTTATTTAGGATTGAAGTGATTCCTTAGCCGGACTCGACTGGGAGTGTGAGATACAGCGAGGACGCAGGAGACCGGACTTGCCGCCAACCTTTGACTGTTCCTTTCTGACTCTGTAAAATGCAAAAGAAAGATACAGAACAATTATGGTGGCCTTCGAAGCAACAGTGCACTGTCTCCAAGCGTCTCTCGCGAAACTTCATGAGATATCTAATATGACAACATCGTTGTACTACTCAATATGTGAAGAGCATCTGGTTCTGCGAAGCGAAATTTCTGCGGCCATGTTTGATGCAGTTGTACATACTTGATTACAACGTCTGGAAGGTGAAATCCATGGTCCTTTTGTGTATTTACTGGCGTGTGAATGATTTGTTGACCGACAATCGCTATCCCAAACGAGCGATCCGTGTACACAAGCGACTTTTATGAAATCCACATGGCCTGCGAGCATGAGGCTCGCAAATCCATAATTGTGCGCACCTGGATAAAGCGGATTGATGACTTGCCATCTAATTCTTTTAGACTTTTTGAGCACTCAATTTGATCTAACACTTCTTTGCGCATCCCGTCGAAGGGAGAGAGGTCAAAAGTGCCCACCTGTGCGAACGCCACTCGACCCTATCAATATTTTTTGTCGGCGATCGGACCGGAGCACCGCGCTTGCTTTTCACCATCATCACACCGCCGCTGTAGCCATCGTTAATTCATCGTACCGGCTTAGGATGAATAAAACAACGAAACCAAAGCATGGCAGGAACAAATAGACTTGGGAGAGCACAATCTTGGTATGTTCCGACTTTTGTGACTTCGTATGCGCGTTCTGACATTTGAATAGGCGCCTGCATATTCGATTCGTTTGTGGTTATGCCCTTGGTCCGTCGGACTCGTACCGTTTACGAGACGAAGGAATCTGTGATAGAAGAGGAGTTACAGAAGAGTAGCTCGATGCTCTTAGTACGTTCTCACGCTTTGGACCGCGTATAGCGAGTGCTGACACGCCAAATAGGCGCCTATCTACACGTTCTCTAACATCTCATTCTTTCTCCGGACGCAGTGTAAGTGAAACATAGAGGAGATGCGATGCGAATCCAACTGCGCTGACTGGTGCGTCGTGCATAGAACTGGAAGAGCATCGCTTACCGCCACTTAGACGAGTTTGTCACCAAGGATGGCTGATAGAACACGCCCCTTCATTCCTGCCCGTGTGCGAGAGTGCATGATGACTACCTCTCTGTGTGCTTTTGCTCCCTGTGTGGGACCATTGCCGACCATTCCACATCCCACATCTAAACCATGGATGCGAGGGGGACTCCTGGGACAAACACCCGCTATATGTGAGGAGGCAACGAGGGTGCTCGAACGAATGAAGTTTACGTACGCGCAGCAAACCTCAAACACGATAGCCACCGGCTTACATTGAAATTCAATGCATTTTTCTTCATTTGAAGTGGATTTGAGTGAGATGCGTCTGCGGGCCAGTGTCACATCCTCGCTCTGCTCTCCTGGGCCTCAGCGTCTGAATTTCGTAGCTCATCTCTTCACACGGGCCAGTAACCCCTCGAGTCTCTGGGGACGCGGAGAACCCTGCGAGTTCAGACAGCGCTTGGAGCGTCGACGTGAATAACTCGATAAGTCGTTTCACGCGTTCACAGTGACTGGAGTAAACCGCACATTGTCCGGCGTGTTCACTGACCGGGCGCCTAACTGCCTTCTCACATTCAAGTGAATGTGCGAAGTGACAGCTGGAATGTACACTCATCGCTCACAGGATGTGCACAGGACAACGCTCGGACAACGTGCCAGACGTATTCTTGCTCTTACCACCATACACAACGGAACAACATGTCGAGGAAATCCAAGCATTTCGTGAACAGAGGCATCCAGGTTCCGAGCGGTATGGACGACCATCGAGACGAAGGCGACATGGACAGCGTCGAGCTGGTCACTCCAGGGGTTCGAAGCGCCCGGTCAGAGCAAGTCGAGGAACATGTCTACCATGCCCCTTCTGTAGAGGACGTGGAGGACGAGGGATCGGACGGCGATGATGGAAACAGCGATGAAGAGGAAGGTGAGTTGCGCGTTTGCGATTTCACACTGGATTTCGCTGATGGTTATTTTCTATAGCGCACCAGAAGCCTGCCAAGGTGGCTTCTAATCCGATTTCTGTCCCTTCAGAAGCAATCAAAGAGACGAGGTTCGGATTGAAGAAGGAGAAAATGAGC
>KN880768.1:0-22610 GCA_000934385.1 Cylindrobasidium torrendii FP15055 ss-10
CCTACGGTACAGTACGGTACGGTACACCCCCCTAAATCGGGCATAGGTACGGTACCGGTACTGTACCCCCCGGGGAGCATAGGTCCGCCACCCTAGGTCACGGTTCACCTGACGCCGCGGCCCGCCCTATGGTAGCCTGTAGCTGGTCACTGCGTCCAAAAAATTCTTCAGAAACTGCGATACAGACCCAACCGTGGTTCGAACACGGGACAACACGATCTGCAATCGTATGCTCTACCACTGAGCTATTGAGTCGTGCTTGAAAAAATCCACGCAGTACAATCAACATAATCGTGTTGTGCGCAACAAGCCGAACGTTGGTACTGTGACGCATGAGAACGAATGAAATAATGTACTTACAAGGGTGGTGCTATGCAGGCGACCGCAATCTCACCGGCGGACTCTTATATAGTGATTGACAACTTCGCCTTTTGGATTTGAGCACACAGCAGTCTTGGAAGTGTCATGATAGAAATGTGTCATTAGTAGCAACAAGCGACGCCGTCGTAAGTAGTACGAGCGACAACATGAACGAATATACAATTACACAATAGTTATACAAATGAAAAATTAAGCAATAGCTCATAGAGTCGGACGGGCCTTATGCCTATACCCTATCCTCGCGGCTCACGTCGGACGCGTTTTCGAAGTGCTTTATTTCAGCCAAGGGCTTAGACTGCTCTGCAGCGCGGATCTGCTCGATGAGGTCTTTGCGGTCCTTGTAACCAGGCGGCGCCCAATTGCGCGATGTCCATGGCTTGCAGTTGGGGTCGTTATACATCTTAAGACCAGTGTCAGATATGAAGGCAGGGCATGAATGGGAGGACATACCTGGTCGACCGCTTCCAGTGACAGGCCAGATGATTCGTAAAGGAAGAAGAATACGACGAGGAGGCCGAGGATATTACATGCTAATAGTAATGATCTAGGTCAGAGAGAGCAACGACAATACAAAAACATCACACTCACAGGCGAAGATGAAGCCGTATTGGTAGTCGATGGCGCTCGTGATGAAAGGTGTGAAGAACGCGAGGAGGAAGTTCCACAGCCAGTTTGATGCGGTGGAGAGGGCACCCTGTTTGGCGCGCGTGCTTGTAGGGAAGGTCTCGCCGATGAGAATCCAGATACCGGGCGCCCAGGCTGTCGCATAGCCAAGGATGAAGAGGCAGGCGGACACGATCATGACCTTGCCAATGCCCTCGTCTGTCGTCGGGTCGACTGCGGTGCCAGCAGCGGCGAACACAAACAGCCAGATGGCACACCATGCACTTCCGAGCATAAGAGGTATGCGGCGGCCAAACTAGTGGGAAGTGAGCGAGATAGGGCGTGTGAAGAGTCGCAGGACGTACTGTGTGCATGACATAGAGTCCGAGGAACGTACAACCAAAGTTGACAGCGCCGAGGATGATCTGGGTGACGAAGGAGTCCTGGATTCCAACAGACTGGAAGATGGTGGCTCCATAGTAGAAGAAGTAGTTGGCGCCGGTGAGTTGTTGGAGGGATTGCAGCGACATGCCTGTCCGCAGTTTAGAATGCTCATGTCCAAAAGCAAGGTAACGACATACCCAAAATAGTGCGGTAAAGAACCATGTTTTTGACCTTGAAGCACGCCAACCAGCCAGCCTGAACGTTTTTCTCGAACTCAACATTGCTCTTGATCTCCTCAACTTCGCGGTTGACGATGGGATCAGAGTGCTCTTGACCTTTGGGGATACCGCGTGTGCGTGCCAAACTCCTGCGCATCTCGTCGAATCGACCGCGCTTTGCGAGCCATCGAGGGGATTCGGGCATGAAGAGAATTCCGATAGCGAGGATGGCCGGCCATGCGAAACCTATGCCAACTACGGTTCTCCAGGAGCTTGCACCATCGAGCTCACGGGATCCAATAGAGACACAATCTTTGAACAGATCAGTATACGGGACCTCGGGCGACGCACGGTCACTACTCACACGCAATGAGGATACCGAGCGTGATGAAAAGTTGATAAGTCGCGGTCAAAGCACCGCGAATTTGAGGAGGTGCAGTTTCGGCTTGGTACTATGATGCGGATGTGAGGTCTTGGTTGGAATCATGGGAAAGGAGGCGTACCATTGGAACAGCCGCACTGAGGGCCCCGACACCCAACCCACTGATCAGACGACCAACGGCTAGCTGCTTCCAATTGCCAAATGTGACCATTTGAACGAGGACACCGACGCAGAAGACACCACACTCGACGACCATGGCATACCGACGACCCAGGAAGTCAGCCGTCCTGCAGCGATGTCAGCAAGTTCGTTCAGAAAACAGGGGTCTATGACTTACGGTGCACCGATGAGCGCACCAAAGAGAGTGCCGATGGAGAGCAGACCGACTATGAGACCGGAACGGACGTTGCTGAACTTGCATGTCGAGACGTCTCCTGGCGCGTCGCATTGGGCAAAGCGCAAGAGGAAGTCGTCCATGAGCAGCATATCCGAAATCTGACCGGTGTCGTAACCGAAGATAAAGCCTCCCATACTGGCTACGATGGCCAGCATGATGGCTATGCCACCAATTGGCACGCCTTGACTGCAAAGCCATTAGAAAAATGTCGGGAAAAGGAGCTGGCAGACGTACACATGGAAAAGTGCCATTCTCGTTATGTCGTCTGGGGTATAGCTGGAGAAGAACAAGTGGAGGTGGGGGTGGGGGAGGGGATACTACTATTTATATAGCTGCGGGGATAGAGGGAGAATCAAATATGCGAATACTCTAGCGAGTGATGTAATCCGAGTCCCATTACCTTGTGCTCACGCCGGTCGGACATGCACCCAGTTCCGCCCGAACGTCATTAGAATGCGGCTTCAAATCCTCATTTCTGGTTATTCGTTGGTTATTCGAGACCGTTGTAAGACAATCATGGCCCCAGAAAGTCAAACAACTAAGTCCATGGTCGTGGTCGCGTGGAGCAAGCTAACCCTATCACGTGTCAAACGCGTCTCGTCGATCGCGTGGGATCGCACCCAATTGTACCCCCACCGCGAATTGGAATTTGGCTGGCCGAACTTGCATTGTGGTTGAGGAGGATGACTGTCTTCTTACAGAGCCAGGTATGTCATGCATATGCTGCTTCCGCTAGCGTAACCGCGCTTACAGCGTTAACACAAATCCATCAGGCACCACCGACATACTTTGACCGCCTCTTCTATCTCCAACACCGGGCCGTCCATCGACTCGTCGCTTATTTGGTGTGAAAATGGACAAGGGATTCCAGACGCGTGAAGCGCGTAGCGCCCGCCCAGGACTCTGTTGCCTAATCCACCGGCCGGTGCTGTCTCCTCGCTGGATTTTACATATATTCTATGCACGGGACCGTGTCTGTATGTTGCCCGGGGCCGTGAAAATCCATTCTTATGTTGTCGACTACATAGTGAGGAAGAATGGACAGTGTGTTCACCAGAACCTAGCTTATAGTTCGCACATGAGCAGTCAATCCAATAGTGTAGAGCTCAAATGGTGCAAATAATACGCTGCGCACGAGGCGGAACACCCCCTCGATGGATCATGGCACCACTGGGCACCACGGTCGTGAGGCTTCAGGCACAACCGCTCAGTGCAGTCTACACTGGAGGTCGTGCCGCAGAGCAACGAGAATACGCTTCGAAGTTTGGAGTTTGGGCTAGTCGTAAATCTCAGCCTATCTCGAAGATCAGGTTGCCGTTTGGTAACATGAAATTACTCCGCACGCGATGGCCACATAATTATTGACCTCCAAAGTCTGAATTAGGCAGGCCTAGCTCTTATGTAAAGCAAGTACCGGGGGCATCATCATAATACTGATGGCTACTCAAAGTTACATGGCCGAGTGAGTTCACACTTGTATTTTTATGTACAAGCAAACTCATCTAGAATCGATAATCGTTCACGCCAGCAAAGGCAGGCGCCACTGTGAGAGCATCGTTTCATCGAGTTGATGCTTAGAAGGAATCCGGGCCGCAGTTGCGATCACTGATGCGACGCCTGCTAGCTGCGGCGGCGGCCACAAGGCTGAGTGCACTTCGTCGTTTACTCTTCTCGAATCGAACCGGGGCGTTTCTCCGACACGCTTTCCTGTATTTCTCCGATGTAAAACTCGGCTGATTCTACAATGTCTAACTCAATCAACTCTCACTAGGCTTAAATGCCGATATTCTGAGCCCCGAATACCCTGAAAGTAAGCCGACTAACTTCACAATAATTCGAGGCGGAGATCAGTGGACATAGGTTAGTAGCAGGGTTAAGTTATCATAAAGCAATGCGTTTTTCTGAAGCCATGCTCAGATTATCGAAAGTTTGATGATGCTCAAAGACTTCATTCTGCATCCCTGAAGGATTATTCAGGGCCGCATTATCGAAGAACTATTTGGCTTATCTTCACGATGTTCTGGGCTCAGAATATCGGCATTTAGGTCTAGTGTCTTGCGGTCAACCTACCTACGCGCAGGGGCTACGTTCAATGAATTGTGCCCGACTCAAAAGTCCTAGCGCGATGTCTAGAGCGCTCGACACGTTTTACCGCGGTATAACAGGCTGAGGATAGCCGCACGAAATCATGCAAAGCCGTGTTCTGCGGAAGACCTGCTAAAAACTCTCTCATTTTGAGCGCCGACTCGAGAGAATGAAGAAGGGTTGCCATTCCTCATACACATAGCCTGGCTAGTAGCGACTCTAGTGCATTTTAGTGCATAGCCTGTAAATATTCATATCATCGACTCACTTCGATTGCCTGCGTCGTCAGTGCGTCGTAGAGGGGTTTCCCAAGGGTTTTCCTCAAGCTGACGACTCGCTAAGACTGAGCACGTCGGTTGAATGCGACGCGCGAAGCACTTGATCAGTGATGCTGCCCAATACTTGAGAATCTACTTACAAGGTGTGTACTTACGGGATCCCGCCAGTGGATAACTACCGAATTCGAAGGAAGCTGAAAAGAAGCATGATGATGCGGAAGACTTGCGGAAGACGAGGAAGAGCAAAGGAAGAGACGCGTTGAACAACTGCCTGCTACAAGAGCATCTAGAACTATTTGCCGTACTGGACTTTGTGCCAACTAAGGCAAGTATTGCCATGCACACAGGCTTCGCGTGGGTGACAAAGGGAGCTCGGGCCGATGATCCGGAAAATGACATGATGCGCCCCCAATGGTGTCTGCGATACAAACTTCTGTGTCTGTGCTGGAAGTTGTGGAACACACGTACGCGCTTGACTCATAGCCTCGATGCGCTCGCCATCCCAGCACCTTCGACGGCGAATCGCCGCCGCGCCTGCTGCGGATGAGCGCACTGCTTCGGTATTTTCCAGCTACACGTTGCACCTAGCAACCATTCCAGGTTCCTGGGCGCACTGAGCGACTGGCTTCACTGCTGTCAAAACTCTCTTTCCAAAGAGGTCTTTTGCGTTGAGCAGACTCAGAACTTCGCGCGCTTATTTTGGTCGGGGCTACTAGTGGCTTCTCGCAAATATGATGAAAGTGCTGGTTCCATCAAACCCTGCCCGAAAATTGCATCCCCGTGTTGAGTAAGGAATATGGCTGGGGTGTACCCTGAAACACGCGGCCATATATAAACAACCTGGAGCCCATTTCTCTTCCTTCCCCACCACCACCAACCACAACCCACTGCCCAATACAGGCCAGCGCTCACACTCTCTTTACCCACACCTTCATTCTATTCACGATGCGCTTCGCTTTCACTGCTCTTATCACCCTCGCCGCCGCTGGCATGGCTTCAGCCACCTACGGCAGCAGCAGCAGCAACGGCCAGTACGGTAGCGGTTCTGGCTCTGATACCGGCTCGTACGGTTCGGATTCTGGTTCATACGGCTCCAACGACGGTTCTTATGGCTCCTCGGGCTCTGGCTCCTACGGCTCGAGCACTGGATCGTACGGCTCGGACACCGGCTCATACGGCGGCTCTGGTACTGGCACCTACGGTAGCCAAGGCGGCCAGCCCTCCTCCGTCCCCGGCGGTGGATGGCACTGCCACGAGTCGGACGACCACGGTAACGGCTGGGACGAGGCCAAGTGCGACAAGCCGCCTTTCAACACTGGCGTCACCTTCGGCTGCACCTACCACAACGGCTACGGTACCGGGTCTAACGTCTGCACATACAGCGCAGTACGTTGTTTGTTCCTGCCTCGTTTCCATCATGCAGTTCGACTGATATCTTTTGTTAGGATGATGGCAAGTGCACAAACCCCAGCGACCAATGCCCGGACCAGGCCATGTCTGATGCCGAGTACCGCAAGATGAAGCGTTCGGCGATGCCCCAGACCAACACATTCGGCGAGCGTGCGATTCCCGCTCACAAACGCGTCGTCAAGAAGGTGTGTGATATAATCTATTCTGTCGACGAAACAAGTGTTCTGATCTCTTCCCCCAGCGCTCTTCACAGTACGCATACTAAGCACTTCATCGCCGGTACGCTGGAACACCACTACCTGACCAGTACCCATGGACCTCGTATGGATAGCCACTACACACTATCTTGGATTACACACCGAACATTGGGCACGGTCCTATTCCTGGTTACTCTCATCGTGCTACATAGGTTTATCTTATGCGCATATTTTTTCTATATGGACTGTTAATGCTAGACTTTGGGTTCGCTGATGCGTATTATACTTGGGTATTGTCCCCGTAACTTCAAATTTGGCGACTTATCGATGATGAGCACGCTTGGCGTAAGGACCGCAGCTCTTCCGCGTATAGTCCTTGTTCAATACGAGCTCGAGAATATAAATCAGAGAACGTTCCACGGATGCAGCGACGCTCCGAAACGCGATGAGTGGCCAGAATGTACTCCACCAGCATAGGACTTATGTCGTCCAGAGTGTCGTCGTCACTGTAAGGACAGTCATACCGTAAGGCTTCTCACGGCCAATTGGAACTGCGAATTCGAGCAGGGCAAGAGATACGGACGATTGGGGATCCAGAGAACCGGTCAATGATTATGGAGGTAGTGAGAAAACCCATTCAAGCCTAGGTATCGACCACCAAATCTTTGTGGTAACTTATGTGCATACATAGCTGCATGAGTAAGTGCTAGAACTCTGCCTTAGCCTCGTCCAAATCTATCGAGTAACATCATCGCGCTAACTTCGTTGCTCACAGACTTCCCAGCCGCCGGATATGAACGTTAACGCTAGCAGACTTCATACGCTCCGTTCTTCTCAGACAATGCCGTTGTCGCCTTGAATACATGAAGTCAGCTATCGACAGCCCGACCAACGACATCGACCTTTGGGAATTGAAATGGCATCCAGGCCTGGCAGTGGGAGATTGCCCTCTCACACGTCGCCAGCGTTTTCAGCTCTCTCGGCGGTCACATGAATTGAATGAGTCCGCCGTACAGAGAAGGAGCGCATACTTCCAGCGAACGATATCGAAACATGACGCTATGGTCGACACGCTTGGGTAGCGCTCATGGATGTCGCCTTGAACGGGTCCTTCGAGGTGCATAGACCTTATGTAGCGGCGGTAGCTACCCAAAAAGGTCGTTAGCAATGCCCCGGTCGGGTTTTGAAAGAGAATGACCAGCTCTCCAGAAGATCAAATATGCAGAGGAGAGTCGAGGACATGATATGCTATGATATGCGCGATGAGAGCCTTGCAGTAGAAAGTCACCATATCATTCAAGTTGGGCAAGTGACAGAGATTCAAAGAGGAATTAGCGGGCTCCAATTCTGCAGCCAGTCCTTCTGCGGGTTGCGGGGCCATCGAAGTCGAGACGACACGATGCCATGTCGGAGGTCGAGAAAGGTGGACGCGAAGGCGAAATGCATAGGAAAAATATCCAAGGGTATTGTGAAAACAGTGAAAGAGCCAGGGCCGACAAAGAAGCCACAAGAGTCCACGGTGACAGTGCTTGGGCGACTTCATGGACAAAGTCTGCAATCATGACCTCGGACTCCGTACTGCTGACCTGTGCATACCTCTGACCATGGCATCCGACACCATGAACATGTAAATTGGACAACTAAATTCTTCCTGGGTTCTTCCCGGACGTTGGATGCGAGGGAATGGGAATGGATGAAGAGGTTGACCGTGGGTTGACCCCTGCCCGATCACTCTAGATAGACCGCCTGACTTGTGGCTTGGGAGCGAAGAGAGTAGCGCGCGCGTTCAAGCTCACGTACGAGGAGTAGAGGTGCAGAGAGAACCTCGAAGCTCAAGTTTCGCCAAGTTCATCAGGTGATCAAAGACTGGGATTTCAGTTAATCGCCATTAATATACACAAGGGCTTCGCTTCCGTATCTATCTCCTTCTGACATACCAGAGTGATACCCAAGCACTGTACACACACAGATACGAGAACAGCCGCACCGCGGCGGAATTGGTCAAACCAAACCTTCAACAACCGCCTGCTGGTATGTCCAATCCGATTCACCTGTGACGTCCGTTGCCTTGAAGAGGTTTGTAGTTGGTATCCTCAGAATCGGCGAAGACATAGTCCAAGCCAGAAAAAATGCAAGTCATTACTTGTAAATTCTGTAGAGATTTTTATCCCATGTATGGACATGGCAGAATCGGTTGAACGTCGAGCTCCTTGTTCGCAGGCAACCACATCAGTGGTTGGGGTAAAACGGGACGGCCGGCGTGAGAGCCTAGAAAAACGGACTGCCCATTTTCCCAGAGTGTGCTGAAGAGATGGACTTGGTTCTGCCCAAGCTCGTGCCCTATAATGAGGCCTGCACAACGAGCTCAGCGGAGAAATGCCGCAGAGTGCGCTATTTAGACACTCCGCGGTAATGAGCTGCTAAGCGATGTATTGGCTGAAGGAATGAGGAGTAGATAGGCCAGCTAGTAGACAACCCAGCGGCCTTCCAACCGTGAGCCACTCGCTGAATTTGAGATGCCGATTGCAGACCAACCACTGCGCACCTTGGATTTCCTTTTTGGAGATATCTCGGGGCGGGTTCATAGAGCGGCCACCGGATCAGAGCATCGGATCGCGGTCTATGCTGGGTCTCGACTCTCGCCACGAGCACCAGATGGCTTGGGGCCCAATGGGAGCGTTCGCTGTTCTAAACCACCATGTCGCCACCGCTGTCTTCTTCGACGTCGTCCAGCGCGTCGTCCAGCCTCAAGCGAAATCGGCCTCGCGGGCTGTGGAAAGCACGCCGAAAGCCCTCGGACTCGACCCCTGATGCATCATTAGTCGGCACAGAGTCCAGCCAGGAGCAAGATGATGATACAGACGACTGGCCTGAAGCCTCGGCACAATCCAGATTCCCTCCCCGGAAACGACGCCGTACATCCTCAGTCTCCGACAGTGAAGATTCCGGCTCCGATGTCGAAGACGGTTTTCGCTGGAATTTTTCCCAACGCCAGACGTGCGGTCTCAAGGGCCGTGCGCCACCCCGTATCGACCAGCGGGCAGGATACACTCAGCGCGAGCGGGTGATGGATACATCTTCGACTGCTTTTGGCGGCACACGTACAGAGACAAGGACATCCTGCACCTACGAAGACTGGCTGGACCTCAAAGATCTCTTCAATAAAGCGGCAGAATCATACCACAGCGGCAGTCCGAAGGAGACGCTTCCATTGCTTCGCGGTGTCGTCCATGAATGTCACGCTTTCCTAAACCTCTTCGTCGACCCATCTTCCATCTTTGCCACCTCCAAAACATCTCCCCATGCCCACGATAGCTATCCATCCACGCCGAGCGAGGAGTCTCCAGAGTGGATATCCGGTCGCAATCGCAAATGGTAAGATATGTTCGTGACCGTGGATATGTCTGCTGATACTTTCCCAAGCAAGTGTGTCGAACTGCCCACGGCGTTCCATGCTATCCTTGGCACCGCACTTTTCCTTATGGGTAATCTCATCGACATGGATGGATCCTTCGCCCTGCCTGGTGAACCCACCATCCCTGCCCCATTCTGGCTCGCCGCACTTGATGTATTCGAAACCGGCGAAAACCTGCCAAGCAGAGTCTATGGCACAGGGTGCGATGCGCCAGAAGACTGGCGGATGGCTATCGTCTGGGGTCGTACACTCGTCGCCCTAGCGGACACCATCATCCAGCCCGACAGCTCAAAACAAGCGACACTTCCTCTGACCGAGCCCAAATGGTCATCCGACTCACCGTTTGCCGCCATCGCTCTCCGCCGACCGCCATTGACTCGACGGATGTCGCTCACAGGCGCAGCGCCGAACGATTTGATGGTCCTCGCAATGGACCAGTTCTCGCGGGGTATCTTCCATATGCCGCACCCTCAGCGGCTGGTCGACCCCAGGCAGTTCCCCTTCGCGGCAGCGCAGATTCAGTTCATGTCCGACCTCCCCGAGTCACCTACCTGCTGCAACAGCGGGTCCATTTCACGCTCCCCGTCCATCTCTCCTGCATTCGATACTGCCGGCCCTCGAAGTCTCCAGGCGACGGTCCCAGACACGTTCAGCCGGCCGAACGAGTTGTACACTATCGCAGACGAGGTCCTCCAGGTCGCAGAGAAACTGTCTCTGGGCTCAGAACGCAGGTTTTGGGCATGCTGGGCGGATTCTGTGCTCAACCAAATGAAAATGGAGGTCGATATGGATGCATGGCGCGCTACTCTCTTCCGCACGCGCGGCAAGTGCTGGCTCATTGCCGGCTCGGCATACACCGACGAAATTGAGTCTGCGCTCGAGGAAGGGCAGAAGGACGTGCTCAGGACGCCGATGGCGGAGGAGGCGCGGAATGGATTGGAAAAGGCGATCTTCTATCTGGAGAAGGGACGCGGGGTCGCGTCAGAGGAGGAGGATAGAAAACAGCTCCTGGCAGAGTCCTTCATGACGCTGAGCTATCTCAGCTTGAACCAGGAGTCGGCGAATGTACTCTTCCAGCGTGGAGAGGAGCTTTGCGGCTACAGAATGGATGTAGACTGAGGGCTAGCGTGGTACGGAATGTACCGTATGTATTGTTATAAGCGCGTGCAGCGCATTGTATTACCATTTGGGATCTTGTGTTTGCTGTCGTACTGCATTTTATAGACTGTTTTTGCCGGCTCCGTTGTTTTAGAAGCCAAGTTTGTGCGATTCATTTAACGACTACATAGTGGTTTGGAAAGACTCACTGTAGGACATTACTTCCATGCACTTGTCAGCTTGCTAGTACGTTTGCATGTCATTCAGAAGAGCGGTATCAGATGTAACAAGCAGAGAACTGACTTGCCTGGCTCAACCCTTCTTTTCGCCATCAACGGCTCTTGAATAACTCCCAGCTCACCTGCACTAATACAAAGAATACTCAAACACAGTTGTTTTTGGGACCTGCAATCCGTGTCTCTTTCACTTGGCCAGGTCAATGGCCTAGCTCTCCTTTTGAGTTCGAGGTCTTCAGTCCACTGAAAACGCCAGACTGCTGCGAATAATTATTGAGTAGACTCGAGTTTGACAAGAGGACTAACGCAAAGTATCTGAAAGTTTGACATTGGATTTTAACGTTTAACGCCAGTGGTGGCATCCTATGGGGTCAGACTTGATGACGGTGGATGACAATTATTGAAGTTCAGGATATGGTACCGTACGTTGGAGTACTTTTCATTCCATAAGATTTGGACCTTTTTTATTCCCATATTTGACTATTACCAGTTTGAGGATACCAGGTAGAACACGTACATCGACGGGTGATCAAAGTTCAACGACGGTCGATGTCACTTGGCTTCGCGGCAACCGGCACCATCACACCGTTCCATTGAGAATCGTATGTTTAGCACTCGCGCAAAGTTCCCTTCCCCACTTCTTGGCCTCCTCCTCCAGGGCATCCCTCTTCGGTGTCACAGTGCTACTAGCGCACTTCGAATTCATCATGAATCTCAGCCAGCGCATCACCCTCTCCAACGTACTGATAGAGCTAGTCACTACTAGTAGCATACATATTGACATGGTATATCTCTGTCGTAATAGTCTATGGGCTCTGGTGCGCGTCAAGAATCGCCAAACTCGCAGTCGGTACCAAGCTATCATCTGAGGGCGTTCAGCTTCAATAAACGTGCATTTGTGGATTGTGGGTCCGAGGCGGTACCCGTGGAATTAAAAGCGTATAACTTGGAATGCAATCCTCAAGTGCAACATGGTATGAATGTCGAAAGCTTCCGTGGCGTTAACTGTGCAGTTGACTCGGCAAATGCCGCCATACCTATTCCATTCACCACGACGATGCGCCTGGGCGAACTTTTGGCTGGACTCCCCACAGATATCTGTCGGCTCATCTTCGAGGAGTACGCATTACAAAGCACAAAATCGGCATTGAAACTTCTGTATGTCTCAAAGACAGTCGGGCAGTGGTTAGCGTGAGAGTCTGCTCATTAGCTTGCGAGTCTGAAGCCTCTGGCGGCAGGATAAAACCTCTGTTATACTACGACGTGTCCATTTCGCAACCCGCGCAAACTCGCGGACTTCTCGATTCTCTGCAGCGCCAAGACGTTATCACTACACAGAATGCACTGTCTTCTCTATCCATCGAATGGACGCCCTCGATGCTCATGATGGATGGAGACGGCAGCTTGGATCAGTTGACATCCCTGTACCGATTCACTCGCACTCTTTCTATTTGCACACCACCGAATATGGGTCAAACGAATGCGTTGGGTAACGAGCACTACGCTCTGCTTCGCCGTGTCTGTCAGAACGGCTGTCTCGAGAGTTTCCATCAAGATGTTGGTCTATCCGACAAGATATTCGAGTGTCTGTCCTCCGCTAAAGTCCCAAGATGGAGTCTGGCATGGCTCGTGTACTCAGGACCACCGACTCCCGAGCAGCCGGGACGCTTCTACCATACTCTCAGCGAGCATCTCCCAGGCCTAACGCATTTATCATTGACAGCGCGAGTAGCTTTCGACGTATCCAGTGGCATTCATCGACACTTCCTGCCCCTTGCGCGAACTGGTTCTTTGCCTGCATCGCTCAAAGTGGTCCTTATCGTATTCCGGTCGCCCAGATTGTTCGTACCCCAATTGCAGGACGGAATCGAAGATCCACGCATCGTTTTCGTGAACTTTGAACCAACACATCGAAAGTACGACGCTCTGAAGCACAGTCGCGTAACCGGACTTCTGCGACTGCGAGCTAAACCCACGACGTCTTCACGCTACCTCGCAGTAAATCTGGATGAGATGTGGAAACTAGGAGAGCAGATTGTACGCGATAGGTTGTTGAGCCCGGGCTGAAATCTAGTGCTCATGGCATCCCGCGCGCGTTGCGTCTTTCACCTGCCGGGCTCATTGGCAATTTTAGGCGCATAGAGAACTTCAAGAATGGGCGGTGCATAGGTCCATAGACCGTTGTGTACGTAGAATGCGCATGTCTATGGAGGTTCCACGCCATAGCCTGTAACTTTGGAGTTCAGACAAAAGTCGTGCATGGGGAATAATCATGGTCATTTAGGAACAAGGCATAGTCCCGGATACAGGGCATACTTACTTAGAACGTAGATAAACTTGAATATTCAGACGTGGTCTGGGAAACAGGCAGGTCACATATATACTCGAAAGGAACATGTACACGGCGAGCCGTTTAATAAATAGGTTGAGAACATTGAAATCACGAGCATGAGTACGCGCAGACAGAATAGGTAAATATTGACTCATGTGCATGAGCAGGAAGGATGTGAAGAATCATGAAAATAAATACGGGAATGTATCAAAGTAAGAGCTAATCCATTGTGTAATCAACCACTGCGTGCTCACTGACCTCCGCCACGGCGCTTCTTTGTCTTCTTCTCGTAGCCCTTGTCAGCTTCTGAGGCAGGCGCCTTGCGTTTCTTGCCCGTATCCTGAGGCTCTGCAGCGGCATTGCTCGTATCCGGCTGCGCGTTGCCCTGGCCACTGCCGATATCGATATCGGTCTGCTCTGCACTGCGTGCGGCATGGCGCGCACTGCGGCGCGGCGGAGGGGCCTGGGTATGAGTGGCATGTCTGGTGCGCCCTCGGCCAGCACGAGTTCCCGAACGTCCAGTCGCCTGTCGACTCGGCCCAGCAACTCCACTGGCATCTCTTTGGTCTCGCAGCTCACGATTCCCGGCGTCGCCTCTTCCGTTTTTGCGCGTAACACATCAGCATCTTAACACCTAGCTTGCGGCAGCTTATTCGGCTCGCACGAGCCGGATAAGCCATCAAAAGCTCAAAAATCTGCGAGCTACAATCTATGTCTAAATTTACCACAAGCTGGTGCATTTGTTGCGTAGCAAGCCAAACAATCGCGACAAGCAACCGGTCATTTGCGAGCTCCGCAAGCTATTTTCTAAGTGCAAGGCGGCAAGCCTTACTAGCTCGCCAAGCCAGGTCATGAAAATTCACCGAAAAGTTAGCGCTCCAATCCAGCTTTTTCTCTCTTACCCTCATATCCGCATTACCACTAGGTATACGTGTTCACCAATCATCGCATTAAAAAGCCAAAATAGTGTAGTTAGAAGTTATAGCTAGGGTCGGAGCACGTTAAGGGATAGTAGGTTATGGTACAAGTCATGGTCTAGATGCATAATGTCATTAGTCAATCTCATCCGGCGCTGGGCTGCTGTCTGGTAAACGAGCAACACGACGTTGCATTGAAGGAGCGGCTGGCGCGGGCTTCGTCTGAGAAGTAACTTCTGTCCCGGCGTTGGTGTGGATACGACGCCAAGCTCTGGCGGAAAGTTTCTTGGCAGAGTCAATGACGAACGCAATATCGTCCTGGACTTGAGGGTTGGTTGCCGAAAATTCGTTCAGCTTGTCCGGCGCGATGTAGGCGCCAGTCTCCCAGAGACGGAACGCCCGGCGTATCTATATATCGTCAGTGTGATGAACATACCAGCCGAATGAGTACGCACCGATGCCGCAGAAAGGATGAACGCGCCAGTAAATGCTTCACCCCATGGTCCACACGAGCTGTTCAGAATGTTCTTTGCTGCCTTCCCGAAAACCTCCTTGAATGCGTCTGTCTCACCAAACCCCGAGATTGTCTGCAAGACATCAGTAACAATTGAGCGAGCACGGTGCATATAACGCACCGGATAATCGATGTCGTCTGGGTCAATTGTGCAGAACTGCGGTACGTGCTGTTTGTACAAAGCGGGTCCATCGTTGTGTAGTGCCCATTTGACATATGCCTTGCGCTTAGACGGTGGTAGCGCATTGAGGTATGTAGACACATATTTGACGCCAAAGCGACCAATCTTTGAGCGATGGTCTATAATGATAGCATTGGCCTTCAAGGAGAGGTTAGTGGGTGCAAAAGAATAAGCGTGTAACGCACCTTGGAGAAAATAGTATCGTTCTCTTGTATTTGGTAGGTGTTCATGGGAAGAGCGTAATCCAAGCAGGTTTGGGCGATAGCAACGAACAGTGGGTCCTTGGAAAATTGGGACCCGAACGGATCATCTGAGGTGAAGAGACAGTGCACAAGTGTGGGAAGGACCTTACCGACCCAGTCTTTCCGTGCAACAGAAAGGACTGGTGCCGATTCCGGGGCCAACTCGAGCTTGTCGAGAGTGCCATCCTCCTCCTTGAGAATGACCATCTGCGGAGCTGCGGCCACGGTTTTCTTCTGAGAACCGGGTTTCTTGGGAGTCTTGTCCGGAATTGTAGTCGAAGACCCAACGACCTAGAGGCGAACATGTAAGTACCATGGGTGAGTGAGCGAAGACCACGCACCCCAACTATCTGACGTCTCTTTGTCCCCCGAGCCTGAACAGAATTGGCTGGAGGCTGCTCGTCTGCTACATCGCTATCCGAGAGTGTACTTGTCGTCCAGTCCATGGTTGGCTGAGATGCCTGCTTTGAGGCAATCGCGCGTGGGTTCCAGTCCTTGGATATTGTCGATTCCACCGGTTTGACGGTGAGCAAATTGCGTCGGAGTGCACTTGAGCTACGCAAAAAAAGAGTGTCATGGTGGGAAGAGAAATGGACCATGCCGATCACTCACCTGGATCCTTCTGCATGGGCCGAATCTGCGCCGAGCTGAAGTCCTATCTTCGTCTTGACCGCGGCGGCAAGGTCGCCCTTGTGCATCTGTCCCTCAAGTTCAGTATGCGCAAAATTGAGATAGAATTTCGAACCTTGGTGGGCTTGGGTAGAGCAACTGGCTTGTTGTCTGGTTTGTACTGCATGACGGTCTCCTCGCGTTCGCTCTGCTCTTTCTTGCGCTGTCGCAAGGTCATCGCCGCAAAGTCGCCTATGGCAGCCTTGCGATTTGCATCCGCAGCACGAACGGTCTCCTTCTTGTTCTGTTGGGCCCAATACGCACGGGACTTCTTCATCCAAGTGTCCCATTCACGCTGAGATTTTGCTGAGCCATCGGGGGGACTTGAAGGCTGCGGCGGAGGTTCCAGCGTATTGGCTTGCAGGCTGGGTTCAACCTGAGAGTCGCCATCATCCGACAACGGTGCTGGGACTAAATTGTCTGGCAAGGATGTGTCAACCGGCTCTATCATGTCGACGTCGCTGTCATTGTCTGCAGACAAATGTGGTCCGGTTGCGACAGGTTGGCTTGACGGATCTGCTTCGCATGCGTCCTGGTGTGTATCAAGTTTGCGTCGTTTGGGTATGCTCTAAAACTACAGTTAGTAGTCTATAGCGTGCGACTTGTAGACCATCGCACTGTGGATGCGTCTTCGAAGTCCGAGTCTGTTGGTTGCTTTTCTCTTCCTCGCTACATGACTATTAGCACATTTCTTGTCTCATGCGATTCACACACTTTGAGTTTAATGGCAGGCGAAGGTGGCACAACGGGTAACTGCGAAGCGGCGTTGGCTTTCTTTGCTCGACGCGCGGGGGTTCTCTTTGGGTTGGGTGGCATTGAGAGTACAGAGGCAACTCAGAATTGCTCAAGTCAACGGAGCGCGGCCTTGTACAAGCAGACGGAGGGCAACAGATTGCGGCGTGATTACAATTGTATCACCGTTTCTACAGACTTGTTGTCTGGGCAGCCTGGAGACAACCCTAACAACCCACGGGTTTGAACATACCACCATGGCACCGCACCTCCGTACCTTCAACTGTTCAGTCTGTCATCGTCCATGCCACTCGCAAGGTGGTCTCCTCCGCCACAAGAATGCTATGCACCGTGAAGTCACTCAAGAACCTGATGAAGATGGGGACGAAGCCCGTGAGTTCAAGTATCAACGGCATCCTCTGGCAACGGGTCAGACTTTCCTAACTACTGTCTTGCCTGACTGACTCTAATGTTTAGCACGCCCATGCGACGAAGATGGGAACTTTCTTGATGCTCATGTTGGGCCACCTCCACCAGCGCCTGCTGAATTCGCGCCATTCGACGATCGCATCAGCTTCGACTTTGCGCATTTCCACTTTGTCGAGCAACAACATTCCACCGCCGCAATTGAAAAGGCCATGAACATGCAAGCTGCGCTTTTGGCGAAGAACGGTGTTGATCCCGCAAATTTCCAATGGTCGAGCGCAGACGACATGTACAAGACAATTGACGAGCTCGATATTGGCGCCGTGGAGTGGCAGACCTTTCGCTTTCGATATACGGGGCCTCTACCACCTAATCCGCCGAAGTGGATGACTGACGAATATGAGCTTATCACCCGCGACAGTCTCAAGGTTCTTCGCATGCAGCTTGCCTGCCGTGATTTCGATGGACACATTCATTATTCCCCTTACCGCCAATTCAAGCCCGATGGTACCAGGGTTTTCAGCGATTTGATGTCGGGGGACTGGGCATGGAGTCAATGTGTGCGTTGGTTTATTCATCATGCTTTCGCAATGATGTTCAATTATTCCAGAATATAATCATGAAGAATCCTGCGCTCAAAGGCACTGGGTTTATCCCAGTTATTGGCGGTAGCGACAAAACAACGGTCTCTACCGCCACTGGAAATCAAGCCTACCATCCTTTTTATCAAGGCATTGGAAATTTGGACAACACTTCGCGACGGGCCCACAACCAGGGTATCATACCGACCGCCTTTCTCCCGATTCCCAAAGGTGTGTCTCTGTGTTTGATGGACTTCAGGCTTGAGCTCATAGATCTTGATATTTCTAGTACCTAAAGAAGTACAGCAAACCAAGGAGTACCAGACCTTCACGCGCCAGCTCTATCACGCCTGCCTCGCTCTCATATTTGAGCCTCTGCGTCCCGGGATGACCACCCCAGAAGTGGTTCAATGCCCTGATCGCCACTTCCGGCGCGCAATCTTTGGCCTCGGTCCGTACATTGCGGACTACCCCGAGCAAGTTCTCCTTTCTTGCGTTGTTTCCAACTGGTGTCCCAAATGCACCGCGCGACCTGAGAACCTTGACCACGATCCCGACGCTATTTTGCGCACTCACGAGGCGGCTGAATTTCTCATCGAAAATTTTGACCCCGGCATCATTTGGTCAGATTATGGTGTACGAAGCGACGTTGAGGTGCGTTCGTCTTGCACACGTGTTCTCAGTCTCTTATTTCTTTGAAGCCCTTCACGGTCAATTTCCCTCGTGCCAACATTCACGAGCTTCTCTCACCCGACCTTCTCCACCAACTCATCAAGGGTACCTTCAAAGATCATCTTGTCGAGTGGGTCAATGAGTGGTTGGTGCTAGAACACGGCGAGGCAGGCGCGCTTGTGATCATCAAGGATATTGACCGCCGGTGCGTTGGGCAGCCCTTCCTTTTGACAGTTTCTCATTGTTTTTCTCCCAGGATATCTGCAGTGCCATCGTTCCCAGGCCTGCGCCGGTTCCCTGATGGGCGCAATTTCGCACAGTGGACCGGTAATGACTCCAAGGCCTTGATGAAGGTCTACCTAGCAGCCGTTAGTGGATACATTCCCCCGGCCATGGTCCGCGCTCTTTCCGCATTCATGGATTTCTGTTACCTCGTCCGCCGCAATGCAATCGACCAGGATGCCCTCCGCCAGATTCAGGCCAAACTCGATGAATTCCACCATTATCGGCGTGCATTCATCGAAGCCGGTGTGCGCGACACAATCTCATTACCCCGGCAACATTCTCTCACTCATTATCCACGCTCTATCGTTCTCTTTGGTTCGCCCAACGGCCTCTGCTCTTCAATCACCGAGTCAAAACACATCAAGGCAGTCAAGCAGCCTTGGCGCCGGTCAAACCATAACGACCCTCTGAATCAAATGGTTCAGACGTTGACTCGGATTGACAAGATGGCAGCCAAGGTGTCCGAGCTGCGCCATGCTGGACATCTCGAGGGCACAACACTATCGTACACGATCCGTTCGTTGGAAGATGGATTCGAGCCGACACCGCTTGCAGCTGGAAACGAGGATAGCGATGACGAGGACGAGGATCAGGCAGACGAGAATAGGGACATGGGCCCGGTATTAGGCTTGAAGACATTCACAACCATTGCTCTAGCAAGCACGCGAGGTACGTCAATTGTTTGTGGCATCTGGATATGTACTCATGTAATGTATCAACAGCTCGTGGATACCCTAGTGCAGTTAACGCCCTCGCAAACCACATGCAACAGCCCCGCCTAGCTGAAGCTCTTCAACGTTACATTTTCGAATTCACCTACCCTCAGCTTCAAGTTCCGGATGACGTTGACCAACTGCCTGCTCTTCCTCACTTGAAGATTTCAGTTTTCCATTCCGCCGTTGCTAAATTCTATGCCCCGAGCGATACATGCGGTGCAGGTGGAATGTATCGTGAACGTATCAGGTCAACACCATCGTGGCAGAAAAAGTATGACCGGCGCGATACCGTGTTTGTGGTCACAGACATCGACGCGCCCGGGATGGAGGGCATGTTGGTGGCGAGGGTTCTGATGTTTTTCTCTTTCATACACAACGGAGTGTATCATCCGTGCGCTCTTGTTCACTGGCTGCTGCCCGAAGAGGTAGATCCACACACGGGGTACCATGTTGTTCGTTACGAGGAGATAGATGACGAGCGCCCTGTCCAAGTCGTTGGGCTTGATGCAGTGGCTCGAGGGGCTCACTTGCTCCCTATTTACGGTTCGCGTCGCCTTCCCGAAAATTTCCACCACTCCGATGCACTTAACGCGTTTCGTGCTTTCTATGTCAACCGTCATGCGGACCATCACACCCACGAATTTATTTAGCTTTGATACTTACCATACTATACTATCGAGCTATGACTTTGGATACGTACAATACCATAGTTTCTTATCTAGTTTCAGCTTGTCAGCTTGCCAAGCTTGCACAGAAGTACCTAGCTTGTCGAGCTTGCCATGCGCAACATACTTACTAGCTTGCGAGCTTTTGCAAGCCAAAAAGCTGCAAGCTGGGTGTCAAAATGCTGATGCAGGTTGACTGGGTCCAGCAGATGGTTGAGCATGAGAGTGCGTGAATGTGAAAGATGTGAGATTTTGAGTGTCAGTATCACTGGACGGGACAGTCTCAGTCTCATGTTGGCGACTGGGTCCAGCGATAGGTGCCAGCTCTGAGGGCGGGCCGACTGTGCCCTCGTCTGCATCCAACTCATCTTCGCCGCTCGGAGTCACCAGGGTCTCGAGATCTCTAGTACGCACTCTGGGGGTCGGCATGTCAGACGTGTCGGGAATGGTGTCGTCGAACTCGGATGCAACAGGCGGAGCAGGAATAGTGGTGCTGTTCAACGATGAAGCAGGCGGAGCGGGAATGGCGTTGTTGTTGGTCGACGATAAGGTAGGCGGAGCAGGTATAGCGGTCGACGTTGACGCAGGACCACTTGTGCCAGTCTCCCCAGAATCCTTGGATTTGGATTTGGGTTCCGGTGGAGGTGCCATGTCCACCACGGAAAGCTCCTCGAGGCGTGGCAGGCGAGGGTAGCGACGATTCGCTTTCCAACCATCGACCCATTCCTGATAACTAGGTTCACCCTCCAGCGGCGCCAATTCAGAACGTATGGCCTTCGTCTTCGAGCGTGTAACGTGAAAGTGTCTCTTGGCCGCAGCGACATACGATCGCTTGTGCAGTCTTGAGTCCTGTAGCATCTTGAACCTGGCGGGCTCGAGGTCCTCCTTCTCATTCATTTCAGTGCAGCGCATCAGGCTATAGAAGTCGTGTTTCTTTTGATCGCGAAGCAGAGATTCCTTTATGCGCTCCATGCGCGCTCTATCCTTTGCGCGTGCGCGCTCCTGCATCTGCTCTTCGGTGTCGCTCTCCGAATCCTCGCCGCGCAGCTCTTGTTCTTCCTTCTCCCTCTCTATCCTCTCGTTGAACTCATCTACTCTGGTCAGTCTCTCTTCCTGCAGTGCCTTTTTCACCTTCGCGCCGTGTTTGCGGTCGTCCTGAGTCATCGCTCGCGTGGCCTTCAGACGCACCTGTGGTGAGGGGGAGGACCGCGGCGTGGGGTCGTCCGATTCAGAGTCACTGCCGTTAAAAGATGGAGTATAGTTTGAGGGAGTAGGTGGTTCGGGTGCCGTGGACGACTCGGGCGAGTCGACAGCGTACGTTGGAGGAGGTTGGGGAGGCTCGTCTTGCTCTTCATCGTCGTCAGACATGGGAGGCAACGGGAGTGCGGCGTAGTACTTGATGTGATCTTCGTCCAGGGTTCCGCCAGTAATCGTGACAAAATGGCTTTGCAGAAACGTATCGATAATTTCTTGTGCCCATGGGCAGAGATGCTGATAATTGAGTCTGTTGTGTTGTTGCAGCTCGTCCATGTTATGTGCAGTGTTTCCAATGACAGCGAATGGATCCTCGTTGGAATAATAGAAGGATCCGTATTTGATGGGAGAATGGTAAGGATTCAGCCCGTCCGGATTGTAGTGTGTCACGAAATCAAGATCGGTATCGAGTTGGAGTGCCCAGTAAAGGATACCAGGGCTGTCCGGACCCATTGGCGGTAATTCCTATAGATTATTTACCAGATAAGAAACTGAAAATTGAAAGAAATAGATCACATACGGCAAAGCCATTCCGGCGTTCCGCTGGCTCGTTTGAGGTGTTCCAATCGATTATCGAGCTGACTCGAGGTGAAAGAACTGGTTTCCCATCTGGACGGATGAAGATAGGGAAACGGAGTAGGGTATGCTCTGTATCTAGCACATGTATACCCAGGCTTACTAGAAAAGGTTAGCAATCACAACGGCGATAGATGTTTCAGAAACGCACGAATGAGCTTATTCAAGCGCATTTCAACATGCATAGAATCCAAATGTAGTCCTGAAATGACCTCGTATGCGTGTCGCTGTATTTTGCGTGGATATGAGCAAGAGGAAACAAGCGGAATGTGATCACGCACCAAAGCAGGAGCAGCCGCAAAGGCTAATGTGTGCGTGATTTGATACGCATGTAGACGCTCGAACGTGATTGCGCAGAAAATATCATCCCACAGTGACATTTCTAGCACTGCCCGTTTTACTGCATCCCCTGTCATTCTCTTCTCGCCGGTGTCCTTCGGTCTTTGCGGGGTGATAATCTGGCTCTTGTAGCAGGCTTCTCTGAATAAAGGAGGCTTGATTGGGTCGTTCCTCGTGACTCGAACGCCCATAAGCTCTGTCGCAGCGGCCTTTTCGGCAGCCGTGCCAGGCCTTCTAGCACGCTGTTGAGCGAGGTGTTCCATCCGCTTGCGGATAGCGCGATGCTCCCATAAACCCATGGCAAAAAAGGAGGACCTGTGGTGATGGTGGTAAAGAGTAAGAGCGGACACGAGGTTGCAGCCACGCTAACGGTGTGATATAGTGTCCGTTCACGTGAGCGGACTGGAGGTGTCTGCTCACGTGAA
>KN880769.1:0-22364 GCA_000934385.1 Cylindrobasidium torrendii FP15055 ss-10
CGCATCACATAGGTGTCCTACCGTCATTTTAACGACGCCAAATGATACGCCAAATGATGCAGATTTCATTTAACAACAATGTCAGGCAACCAAACCGATGCAAAATCATCTTTTCGACGCTGGCATAGATAGAAAGCATATCTTATTCCCATTCAATATCAGACATTTACGAAGGGGTGAAATTCAAGGTCAAACAGAATAATGTCATTTTGGAGCATCGGACTACACATAGTATACTACTACACTACTACCAACCCTTTGCCAATCTTTCCCTCTCTGCAGTTCTACCTTACCTTCACCAGGGTGCTTGTGACCTGCTTTGCAACAAGAAAAGAAACCTAGGCAAGGGGATTAGTGAAATGACATGGTTATGATTACAGAGCAAGAGGTAGGCGGGCTGGGCGGGGACGGGATAGAAACATATGGCAGGACGGGTTGGGGCAGGGCTAGTGTAGCGGACATACCAGCGGTGCCAAAAGGCAATGAGAGTACTTCTTGCCATAGGAATCCGCGAAGGCTGCCTTTTGGGTGACAACAGAAGCAAGCCGGGGACAAATGCGACCGCTGTGCTTGGCACGCCGGGCAACACCTGGCTTGATGTAATATGTATGGCGGACGGCCACGGAGTGGCCTCCCCGCGTTGTTCAGCCAGGCGCAGAGTGTTCAATCTATCTGGCAGAATCCCGTGAGCGCGACGTCAGTGAAATCAGGCTTGTTCCGTTAGGGCATCCACACACCATTGCACTTCAGTGCAAGAACCAGCTGCCAGTACAACCTGGCGCAGCACAACTTCTTTTGGGTCCCACCCATTGCTCCCTCAGCTGCACGAGGAACCTACCCGCGCAGCAGTCCTCGCGCGCCTCCCCGCTCCCACATCTCCGGCGCTCCCCAACCTCTCAGCCTGTGTCGCGCAAAAATAAGCGCGACGAGACCGGATGGGACGGGTCGTCAATTCATCAAGATTTTTGAGGCGGCACGTCCACAATACTTGGCGGGACAAGTCGACGGCAAGAACTCCATGCGGTGACGGTGGTCGTAGTGAGAACAGTGGAATGATCAGCAAAACGCTAGCGACTGGCAGTTTCGAAATTCGAAGCGCGCTGAGCCGATCGTTTTGTTCGGAAATTGCCTTCCGGCCGTGTGATGCATTGGTAAGTGTGGCGACAAGAGGCCAGATATCACAAAGGCAAAAGCATTAGTTGATTGAGACGCGACAAAGGTTAAAATATACTCTACTGTAAATTGAATGGTAGCATCAAGACTTTTGACGCAACCACAGACCAAGACTCTGTCTGTTACTCTGAATTCCTGTTGCATCCCGGCACAACTCTCTATGAAGGGAGAACATTGACCGTATTTTCTACCTAGTATCTGCTACAAGACCCAGTGCCACGATAACTTTAACGTTCTCATAATCACGGCCTCGATACGGCCCATGGTCGATGTCTCTGCCGAGTCTTTGCCTTTGCAAATTTTTGGAAGTTGCACACAGCCACTTTGTAGGGCATTTTTCACGGCATACGTAAACTAGGGCACTTGAAACACTTCCTTCAGATATCTTGTTAATTTGCAGTCTTTTGAAATGAAGCAAAATCGAAAGTGCGTCAAAACCCATCGCTCGGCATCGCCTGGCGTTGATTTGAGTCGATCCGCATCAGTCCGCGTCTTGTCGTTTCTTACTGGGGTTCATTGTCTAGCGGAAGATATGTTTTCGCGGTTCTGTGTGTCCAGATTCGGTCACGTGCGGGGCGCAACGAACTTTTGGTTCTCGAATTGTAGTGCAACGGCCAACAAGAAAGAACCACACTCAGACCTTCTTTCCCCTTTCGTTGCGAGAGTGATGGTGGCGCGATCATAGCGACGCACTGCAGTCCTTGGAATTCGACACCAGTTCGACACACTGAAGTCAAAACTGCACGAGGAGATTCGAGCATGCACATAGCATGCGTCCGCGTCGCGTCTACAGAAGTCTAGAAATAAGTCCTCCGTTCACTTGTGAGAACTTAACACGATGGCGGAGCCGCGAGCGGTCATGCCAGCTCAACGGCGACATACATGCACGGGCATCCCAGCCTTCAAGCTTCAAGCACTTCAAGTGCAATGACAGCCGCTGCTGGGAGGAAGGAGGTCATGGGTCGAATGGACGGACATCGAACAGCGTCAAGGATGTAAGCGTAACGCCAAATCATGTCCATGTATTCGTGAAGATGCAAAGTATGCGTAAGTGAATAAAACCACTACAGAATCATTCCGAATCAATGAAGTGTCCATGCACGCAGAAAATCAAAGTCCCTAGTTCTGAACAGGCCACTCCTCGCAATAGTAAACATAAATGGCATCATTCTCCGTCGTGCTCTCCAGCGTACCACCATTCTCTCCCTCAATGAAGTCGCTCGAGGGCGTGCTCGCGAAGCGAACGGCAGTGATAGGGCTTGGAATGTTGGCACCGTCGCCCGTGTGGATGGTGACAGTGTTGTGCTCTACCTCCGTCGGCTTCGGGTAGAAGAAGAAGTCGACACCCTGCACATTCAGAGGCGTGTTGTCCCCCGAAGACGCAGTCTGGTTGTCCGAGTCGTACAGCCAGAGGTGGCCTTGGTAGTAGGCCGGAACAGTGAACGTGAACGTCGGTCCGTCGAACCTCTCAGGCTCGTTGAAGTTCTGACCAGAACTGTTCGAGATGCCATAGACTTGGGGGAGGGTGCGGCCATTGTTCTCGCAGGCGGAGGTATCGACGTACACCTTGTGCTCGGAGGCGTCGCGCGGAACGGGGACGGCGCTGGCAGCAGCCGCGGCGATGAAGGCAGAGCCGACGGTGAAGAGTGTGGTGGGGTTGATAGTGAAGGCCATGGGAGTAACTGGGTGTGTACGAGGAAGAGTGGGTAGGTGGGTGTTCGGAAGAAAAGGCAAGGACGGGCGTCTGGAAAGAAGAGCGATGAGGTGCTGGAGCTTTATAGCTCTTGGCTAGGCGCGGATATCACTGGGAGAAGCTTCACCAGGCAATGCACGGCGACAAACAGCCGAGCGGATGGATGATTCAAGGCAGGCTAACTCGAGGCGGGGTCAACTGGTCCAGCCGTTAGCCGTGTACGTCATAGACTCACTCTATGATAGCATAGCCCACGGAAGGAGGTTCCAAAAGACCTTGAACAAGCAAAATCATGGAGGAAAAAAACCAGCCATTGAGCACGAGAGGAATCGATAAAACGACAATGACATTGGCGAACGTCGAACGTCGATGACCTGCGCAATTGACGCTAAGTAGGTTCCGCAACTGTCGGCAGGCAAGCGTAGAGCGGGCCGGGGCCCGTATTGTAATCGAGAACGTTGACGGGCCCAACCCAAGGTCATCCAACTACTTACTTCATCGATGATAAGTTACTCGCTGACGCCGAAGAACATTCGTAGCAGACATTGAACAAGAATGACATGAGCTTCTCACTGTACAACGCGTTGATTTCCTTAATTCTACCAACAGATTTATTTACTTTTGCGCATTGAGCTCTGCCAATCGCTTCCTGAAGTGAGCAAGGACCTCATCCTGAAATCGGTGAGCAGGGAATACAGCGCTCAAATCGTCGTCACGTACTGGGTGCCAAGTCTGCTTGAAGCTCTCCCTCTCCTTCAGCAAGTTCAAATATTCAAAGAACGAGTTGAATGACGCGTCTGCCTTCAGAGACGCGATGAACTTGCTTCCCTGGCCTGGCGCAAACTTTCCGGTGTCGGTGGTGAGGAGCAGCTCCAGGCGGGCGAGGAAGGGAACGACCGCGGCATCGGCGATGGTAAACTCGTCGCTCACGGCGTACTTGTGGGTCTTGGCTTTAATGACCGTCTCGATGGCACTGCGCAGCTTCTCCTCCGCACCCTCCTCTCCTTTGAAGATGAACGCGACCCAAGCGGGGCTGAACGTGTTCGAGAAGGTCTCGATGAACAGACGGGCCTGTGCAAGAACAATGGGGTCCTTAGGGATGAGCGAGGACTTTCCTGGGTACAGCTCCGGGATGAGCTGCAGAAGGACGAGCGACTCTGGAATCTTCGTAGATTCCGGCGAAGGTTGGTCAGGTGCGACGTCTGGCCCACCATACGCAATCGCTGGGACCTAAGAGTGTCTGAGTAAGCACACCCATCTCATCCGTGTGGGATCCTGCTCATGCGCACCTTGCTCGCAGGGTTCACTTTTGGGGCGTACCACTCGGGCTTGTTGCTGAGGTCGATCTCGTAGCGCTTGAAGTCGGCACCGACTTCTGCGAGAGCGATTTCGGCCTAGATGTGTTATCAGAGCCAGAACGAAAGTTCAACCTGAAGAAAACGCACACGCTGGGCGTACGGGCAGATCTTTGAATGGCAAATGAGCACGAATTCGGTGTACACGAAAGTTTCGAAGTTACCTTCGCGCTGTAGAGGGTGATTTGCTCTGGCATGTTGAGATGAGGGAGAGAGTGTGAGAAGGACGCACGCGCTGAATCAGTGTATTTGTAGGCAAGGAAGGAATGGTGGCATGTCAGATGCTGATGACGAATCCAAGGCCCACTTCTGAATCCGCCCTTGTCAGTCATCCATTCGATCATCCGTATAACCGAAGTCGAAGTCGGAAGGATGGCGGAGATCCCGATGCATTGTAGAAGTGCTATTATTATTGCCGACCATCTGCGTTCACCGATTATGGGCTTGATGCCCAAAGCTTGCTCATACTTGTCAAATCACTGTCCTATGGTGCCGTAGTAAGCAATCTCGGCTGACAGGGATAATGTGGTTTCCAGAAACGAAAGCCGCGCCGAAGGAGCCCATCTACCAAAGGTAACATAAAAGAACCTTGAAGAGTATACATACTATTTTGCTACATGTCCCTAGATCCAGTATCGAATGAGTGAGTAGCTTTCCATTTGCCTTAAGGTCGGCATTCGTGAAATCCATGGAAATAAGAGATGTCCAAAATCATAGCCTCAAAGCGGCACTTACGAGTCTCAATGCAGGTCTGCAGTCGAAACATACTGCATAACCACACTGCCACTGGATACTAGGCTACCTTTCTCGTAGCGTACTACATAGTATTAACTATCAGGTATGTAGACATCATGTTTCGACATCCCTTGCTTTGTTCTACAGCAATGGGATGAATTTTTTGTTTTATTTAGCACGACAGCCATGTTTTTATGGTATGTGACCAGGAACGCAGAGATAGCACTTGGATGTCCTTTCTGAGTACCACAAACCTGTGTACTACAGAGCCCAGTCGGAAGATTCCACTGTCCCGCCTCTTTCCGATTAACAGCATCCTTCGGCCAAAGACACGGGATACAACTGGAAAACACTAGAGACGGTCCAGAGGTGGTACCAGATCCTTGCAAGGGAATGCAGGTAAGGCGGCGGGTACCGATCGTTGACAAGCCAAACGCGACACAATACAAAACGCTTTGGACACACAGTACCAGGCCTGGATTAGCCTTGAGTCAAACAGAGTATACCAGCTTACTTTTTCGTGGTGAGTTGGTGCTAGCTGCAAGCAGTGTGACCTCCACTACAACGTGAGATGTCAGCATTTGCAGGACGTTTAAAAAGACAAAGAAAAAACAAGATGAGCACAAATACTACCAGATTCGCATGTCAACTTCCTCAGAGGAGCTCACTTCTTCAGCAAAGCCTTTTAGTATTTGCGTAACTTGGAGGTGTTCGAAGCCCAGGTCTCCTGCCGTACAGAACCTCTGCATAACTCTCTTAACCCAAACGGCGCAAGAATATGGAATGGACACCGTCATCGTTCGGTAAGCTTCTCCCCATTATATCTTCCATGCTCGCACCTAACATTTGGAGCAGTAAAGAAGCCCACACAACAACACGAATCAACGGCAAATACGTTAAAACAACACCTCACATTACGGGAAACATCGTGGACAGTACGTCTCCGCTTTTCTATCATAATCAAAACTACAAGCTGACTTTGGACATTGTTCCAGCATCTAAGAACATCGGATACGCTTTACACTGGAACCTTGACGAAACACAGACACGACCGATCCCTAGTACGACAGAAGCGCCGAATCCAGAAATATGGGAGCTAAAGCACAGAAAGAATGGGTTCGAACTGCTGCCAGTCAATGATACGCCGAATGAAAGACGCACGATTTAACATTTTCTATATTTACTGTATTTAAATTTGGACTGGTAAATCAGCGCTATACATACCTGGAGATGATACCCATTTGAACACCTTTTCCCGAATCGCATCAAAAGCTCGTAGAAATCAGATTTCCGAGGTCGCCGTCAGCGAATGAGTAAGTCAAGCGCTACCACAACATCCTGGGAAGTTCTTAGCTCCCTGGAGAGTCGAACACCCACCGTTCCTGCACACACAGCATCCTCATCAATGCATCACCCTCAAGCCGATAGTGAACGCGTAAAAACCAATTCGCGTCTGAATACGTAGTAGATAAACTAATGTAACATAAACTACACAGCCAAAAAAAGAGGAAGAGAAAAAGAGAAAACGTATTCGTTACTACACACTTCAATTCCAATAGTCCACATAATGTCCAGGGAACCGTCCCCCACCCACCCTCTCATCTGCCCACCCTCTCCTCTCCTCTATACATCGATCGAATCACACCAACTCCCGACTCTGATAGTACGACACGAGCACATCCAACAACCTCTGCTCCTCCTTTGCCCACCGCATCTCCACCTCCTGCCTGTACTTATCCCTTACCTCATGCCGCACACTCTTCACCGTCATCCGGAACGCAGCAGACACCGGCCGATGGTCGCTCACGTTCGCCTCATACCGCTGATAATGCAACTGCTCCACCCTCGCCGGGACCGCACTCCGCCACATAACCCTGTCGCACCATGCAGGCGCACGGCGCTTCTCACTCGTATCGTACGTGTCCGTCCGCCGGTCGAACTTGTACGTCGGACCAAATCGTATATGCCCCTCAGTGAACGTTCGCAAACGACATCCGCGGTTGTACTTGATCTCCTTGAGCAGCTGGTCGTGATTCAGCATCGAGTCCAGGTCGTTTAGCTTCACAGCATTGATGATCGCGTCCCTCCGTTGGTCAATTCGGTAGTTCAAATCACCGTTTAGCTGGAGACAAATCAGTCCGGGAGTACACCAAGGAAAGAGAAAACCCACATAGATAATCTCGTGATCAGCAACAGCTGCGCCATCGCCTCCGCCAACATACGCCACCGGCTTCGACGACTGGTCAGGTGGGAAGACAGTCGCCGCCTCTAGAATGCTCGTCACATCTGCATTCCGACTCCTCACATGCGACTGCCCAGCAGCAAGATGGCAGTTGATGAAGCATAGCGACGTATCATCAATGACCAACCTCGACAATATCGCACCCTGCATTCACATGAGCATGCACATTTAGCTTCTCAATCACAGGACGCACCTTGTTTCCGTAACGCCCTCCAATACCACGCTTAACTGAGTTCACCTCCAGACTTTTCAACGACACCCGCTCTGACACCTTCACAAACACACACTGGAACAGCCCAATCAAACTGTCCGCCGTCACACAGACATACGGACAGTCCGGCGGCATCGTCAACCGAATCGTCAACGCCAGTCGGTCGTACCACTTCTTGTACGGTCCACCGAGCTTCTCCGGACCAGGCCCAATATCCTCATGCTTCTTGTTCAGAGACGTCACAATGTTCTTCGCCGCCAGCTTCCGACTCTCCAAGTCAATCATCTCCTGGAACCCAAAGACTAGCACGTCGGGCGAGTCCACACTCGTGAGAACATCCTGGAGCAGCTCGAGGTTTGCCGGGTCACCACTTAGATGCTCAGGCTTCGCCGCGTCGCAATTCCAAGTCATGATGAGCACGTTCAGATCGCGGAACGTACTGAAGCTCTGTTCATGCTTCAAGAGCTGGTCCTCTGAGCAACAGTTAGCCCTCGACCAACAAAAGGGGCTGAGGAACATACCCATCCAGTCCACCGACAACATTCCATCCCAGAAGTGAAGGACCTCGTCCCGCGCATGAGTGAGCACACACAGCCGCCGCGTCCGCGCAACACCAAAGGGATCCACCTGCAGCTTCACCACAGGCATGCCATTGTGCGGCGCCCAGCTGTTGGTAACCTGCCATGGCCTCTGCGAAATGTCGTACACAGTGACCAACCCACTCCTCGCGCCCGTCCAAAGCCGGTTATACACACCCTCCATACACAACACATCCGTCGTCGACACCTTCATCACCTCAACGCACACCGGATACCGGTCTGGCGTGTCGATATCCCAGATGGAAATGAACCCTTCCTCGTGTCCAGCGTAGGCATGGCTCGGGTCGGAGGGCAGAATGGTCGCACAGGTTATGGGGCCGGCGTGACTGGTAGTGAAGACGTTGCGCGCAACACAACCTGGCGCCAGGATGTCGTAAACACGGATAACGGGAACACTCTGAGGTGTGCCCACATTCATCCTGTCTTTGCGATGCGCCGTCCAGAGCATCCCATTGACGCACTTGGCATAGTCAATCTTCTCGGATATTCGAACGACGCGCGGAATGTGGTTGGATAGTCGAATAGGTTCACCCTGGGCATGAGGCGTCCACACCAGGGCTTTTCCACTTTCGTCGAGAGTGATCATCGAGTCGGCATGTCGGAAGATATGAGTGACGGTTTGCAAGTGGGCACTAGGTTTCGCGCCAGTGAATTCGCCCGTATGAGTATCGCCCTCAAAGACACAGCCGTTGCTCGTTCCGACCCAGAAATAGCGCCCACCCGCCCGAAACTCGATGCACTTCATCTCTCCAGCCTTCATACCAGCCGACTTGGGGTCTAGCACGTAGATAGGCGCATCTTGGAACGAGATATCGTATATACGGATTTTGTGATTCTCTGCAACAACGACGTGGGTACCAGACATTCGACAATGGCCATGGTAGAGGTCCATTTTGACGGGGACGTTCGTGCGATAGCCTTCATGGATATTGTGCATGTGCGGCATCCGGCGCGACGTGTTGGTACTGTCAGGCAGCGTCTCGACACCCTTGACCATCTCCTCATCCTCCGATTCTGAATCAGAGTCCGAATCATCATGGCCCACTGGTTTGCGGATCTCGGGCAGCTTGTCGTTGAGACCAATCTTGCGCATTGGCGGGGGAAGCGCTTTACTGGCACCCAGGACGCGCCTATCTGAGACGGGAGAGGTAACGTATTCTGTAGGGGATACATTCGAGGGTACTGGAACTGTTGGGCGGATTGGGAGCGCTGGACGTCCGGGTTCTTGCATGGCCAATGGCATAGGTGCAGTGGCACGGCGGTTCGGAAGTGGCGGTGCAGCAGCCGTAAGCGTGGTCGGGGGACAGGCGTCTGCAGCGGATGGCCTATGTCTCGGCGGCGGTCTTGGAGGCGGATGCCGACCTACTTTAGGAAGTGACGAAGGCTGCGTGCTGTCCGTTTCAGAAGAGTTGGGGGATGATGTGTCTGAGCGTGTAGTCCCGAAGTCAATGAGCACGTCCTCATTGCTGCGCTGCGGTGGACGAGGGGGCAGGGATGGTACCGTGTCAGGCGATCCTTGTTTATGATGATTGTCGAAGGGGTCATGGGAGCTATTGGTGCTGGAAGTGGAGGAGGATGACTGAGAATGCGAGGTTGAATGTGGGGGCTTTGGTGGCGCTACGAAATGGGGAACACTGGTACGACTTGGAGAATAGGATGCAGGAGATGGAGGAGCTGTATTGCGTCTATAGATGGCATGAAGATGGTGAATTGTGTGAGTAACGACCTCGTGCATGGTGGTAGAAGACGAACAGGAATTTTGAACGGAGTGCAAGCACGCTAGCGGGAGATTCGCTGTAGAAGCTTAGCGGCGGACGCAGACCATGAGTGTGTGCACGTACTCGGAATCTAAATCCGTCCTGTATATAGTGTTAGTCAATTGACTGGACATTGTACTAAGCACACTTACGACAGTCTGGACGGAGGTCTGCTGGAATCTGTCCTATACTTAGGCATCAGTATATGAGGAGCCTCCAAGTCACTGCGACGCACAGGCTCAGTGACTCGCGACTGGGCGAAACGTCCAGAAAGCGTGAGCGTAGTGCGACTACACCCTTAACTCCAGTATCGTCCTCGTGTACATCCGTGTCTATAAGCGAAATGGATGGCATCCGTGGAGCGTGGCGTTGGGACTCTGGGCTGCTTGGTGGAGCTGGTACAGCGCGTAGAAGGGGTGAAGGCATCGGTGATGGTGTGGTCGGCCGTGACCCACGCGTAGGCGGGGGAGGCGGCGGTCGTTTGAGGCCCTTCAGCTCAGATGAGGACGTTTGGGTATTGGACGTTGCAACTGGCGCGAGCGAAGTCGATGCAACGCGGGGCTTTGGTGTTCCGGCACTGGATCCATTCCAACTAACGGGGCGTGCTGGCGGGGAACCGTCGTTCGAGACGGCCAACGATTCAAACTTTGAACGAAGGTTCTTGACTGCCGGCGGAGGTGAGGTCTCGATTTCGTCGTCCATGGCAGTCCCGCCGCTTTGTTTACTACTGAGCGGGATACGCTCAACAGCGAGCGTCGGCGAAGAGCTGGGCGGAGTCGATGCTCGGGATGGTGATGGTGCAAAGTAAGGTCGAATGTCCGCGAATTACTAAATGCAGTCACCCCTGTACTGATCGACGCCGACGTCAGTAGAACCATCCCCGCTTTGCTGCTCTTGGGCCTCGGAATCGGAGAGTTATCATTCTCCGCGGTTGGGAAGTGGAATTCTGTAGCCTAAAAACGACGAAGAGAAGATGGTGGCGTATCACGTGACCGTACAGCCACCGCGGCTGTTCACTAGGCGACCCGCCTCTAGTGTCGAGTTGCCTCCATGTTTTTGAATAGAATATTTTATCATTAACGCCTACAGACTAATAATGCGTGTAGTCTACATGTGGACCTCGCAAATTACCCTTCTTACTCGAGGGTGTCATGCAAGATTGCCTTTTCGCCAATAGACTTGGCTACACTTCCAGCGCGGGTGATTCGATTCCGAAAGTCATCGCAGAGGCTGGATAACGGGTTCCATACAGGTGGACTTTATTAGCGTGCTCTCGAATAGCAGTCACATCCTCCGTCGTCAGCTGTACCCTGAGCCCGCCCGTGTTCTCATGCAGATACTATACGACAAATAATCATTCTGTGTTTTCAGAAGAAACTAAAGTCTGTACACACCTTAACCTTTTTCGTTCCAGGAATAACCACAAAGTTATCTCCCTGAGCCAAAATCCACGCAAGAGTAACTTGCGCCGCCGTTGCCTCGTACTTTGCAGCAATGTCTTCCAGGACTTTGACCAGACCAAGTACCGTCGGGAAGTTCTCCTTTGAGTAACTTGCTCTTACTTCAGCGCAGACCCAGATTCAGAGGCAAACTTAGTGCGTACATTGGAATGATCCTGCGGTAATCGCTGTCCTCAAAGTCGTCGGGCGACTTGTACTGCCCCGTGATGAGTCCGCGCGCAAGCGGAGAGTACGCAACGACGGTGATACCAAGCTCGCGGCACACGTCGAGCGTGCCGTCCTTCTCGATACCGAGGTACAATGGTGAGTACTCGACCTGGTACGCGCTGATGGGATGTACGGCGTGTGCACGGCGGAGATCGTTCGCTGTGCATTCGGATATACCGAGGTACTTGACCCTGCCTTGTCTGTGTATGATTCAGACAGCCAGCCGAAACAGGAAATGTGTGCCATACTCGACGAGCTCAGCCATGGCCCGAATCGTCACTTCGATAGAGACGTCTGTCGGAGTTCTGACAATACCATTAACGTGGTCACTGTGTAAGAAGTTAAGCACGTACCGGTGAATGTAATAAAGGTCAATGTAGTCCACCCCAAGACGTTCGAGAGACTGCTCGAACTCTTTGTGCATGTACACAGGCGATCCAGATACACCTCCTTCCATATTACAACCAAATTTGGTAGCAAGGAAGATTTCGTCGCGTCTGCCAGTCCTTGCGAACCTAGCGCCCTTGGGATGAGGGCTGCTCGAGCGCGGCGCGACAACCAGCTTGCGCACCATTTTCCCATAAGCTCTTCAGAGTCGGCGTAAATGTCCGCCGTATCCCAATGCCTGCTCCCAGCTGCAAATGCAGCGTCGAGAACCTGCGATTCGGGTAAATGAGAAACTTGAGCGTTGGGAGACTTGGATGTCACTCACTGCAAGACGGTCCTCGTCAGTTCCGACAGAACCGTAAAATCCACTGAGAGCCATGGCACCGAAGCCAATTGGAGACACAACTGTGCTGGATATTTTACGAATCGGAGGCATCGTTGGAGGATGTAGGCGAGAGGGTCAGGATGGGGAACAAGACAATTTATAGGGCGCTATAGCGAATGAGCTGCCAATCGATACGAACTCAATCAACACAAAGGCGGTGTTGAGAAATATCTGGTGAGCAACTCTGGTTTGCAAGACAGATGCCATCTAGAAAGAGCGGTAATGGAGTATGCAGTACTCAAGATCTTACAAGAATTCCTCGAGCAGACAGTACTCACACTTCGTGGGCTGGCGACTCGGAGATGCAGAGGAATCATACCGGACCGTGACAGTAAGACATAGAACCAGAAAAGCTAAACCAAGATGAAATTGAACTGAGCGTTGACGTTGACCGAGTGGACTCGTACGGAGACCGTACTTCCGCAGACGGTCCGTTCTATCCGTGCAAGCAATTGACAGAGGACCCACAATGAGCGGGTCACCAAGGTGATGGCGCGATCTATGACATCACGACGTCGGGTCGGCCCCTTTCGGCGTTAGTAACTCGACGCTACTCGACGATCTCTGTCTTTTTGCCTTTTTCGCCATCATTCGCTGACGAATGTGGACCGCAGTGTGGTCCGTGTTAACCGTCTGCGTCTGCGGTTCCTCTGGCGCCACTGTCTCTGCTTGCGATGACACCCTGTTCAGAATGGGGTGCTCCAAATCTGGAACCGTCTCAATGACAATGCTGAAGAATGTACCCCCGCGCCTGCGGATTCAATCGAATTGCATAATGGGAAGATCGTTTTTGGTGCACTGCGTTTGTGGAAACGGGGACAGACCCTTCTATCTTGTTGACATACCACCACCATGGACCGAAAAGACCCTTCCTCCAGTCGCGTTAGGTGGCTGAACGACGCGGGCGTCGTGGAGACCCCAAGCGACATTCCTGTAAGCCGCAGGAGTGTGCGCGCCTGTCTGTCCATTTTTCTGACTATTTTTCCAGCCCGAAAATAGCTTCGAGGACTTTGTAAATGCCCAGACCACAGTTTACCCTCCACAAGCCTCGTCCAGCAGTCAGCCTAGCGCTCCTAGGACGCGATTCGCGGTCCCCGAGATATCAACCTCGCCACCCGACCCCGATTCAGCCGAAGAGCGTGCCGCGAACATCGTCCACAGGCATTCGCGCATGGCTCGGCAGCCACCAAGGCTGAACCTTGAGAACGTGAACGCACGTCTCCGGGACGAGGAAGATAGCGCCGGAGGTACTCCAGGATCTGGCCTGCCCAATGGTCTCCTTAGTTCGCTCCTTACCTTGTACCACAATCAGCCACCTACTGTCTCTACTCCTGCAAGTGAAGCTTCCACTGCTCTCAACACTCCTGTACATTCGAGAGCCGGCTCTGGTGGCTGGGAATTCCCGTTTGTCCGCCCAAAAAACGAGCGGAGCGGCGCTGGAACCATTGCCAACCTCATCGCGAGTACGGGCAACATCAGCGGCGCGGCAGCCCCGAAGCAAAGTCAGCTAGCGCCAAACACCAAGCGGCCAGGGTACCAGCTTTCGAGGTGCGTTGCTGGTTCTGTCGCGCAATAAAGGCGTACTGACAGCCACTTCAGATACTCAAATGAGAAGGACATTCCGACCCTTGGCCATAAGCGCAATGATTCTGCGGCTACCCTCAATGAGAACACCCCGTTTGCCCGCCATGCTGCCAACCTGTCGACCGATACGTTGGTACAAGAAGGCACCAGTTGGGCGCACAAGCTCAAGGGAAGCATCTCCTCTTCAAATCTACGCCTTACTCCCACCCATTCCCATACGCCGTCTGAAAACATTCGGACCAACAAGCGCAAGAAGGCCGAAGTCTACATCACCCGCCATGTCGCCCAGATCATCGAGAGACAAGAGTTCATCCTCAGGCTAGCGAGAGCCATGATGATGTTTGGTGCACCTTCTCATCGCTTGCAGAGCCAGATCATGGGCACGGCGCGTGTGCTGGAGGTTGATCTTGCACTCATGTATCTCCCGGACATCATGCTCATCTCTTTCGACGATGCATCTACCGGAACGTCCTCCATCCGCTTCATTCGACAGCCCGCGGCCCTCGACCTTGGCAAACTCAGCGACGCTTATGAACTTTACTGGAAGGTCATCCACGACGACCTATCAGTGAACGACGCCTCCGACCAGCTTAGCCACCTCATGAAGTCACCCAAGATATACCCATGGTGGTTGCTCATGATCATCGGCGGAATGTGTTCATCGTTCATCACCGTCGCCGCATTCAACGGGTCCTTCCTCGACGCTGTGGCCGTCTGGCCTCTAGGTGCCATTCTCCTCGGCATGCAGCTCCTCGCCGCACGAAATGAACTTTATTCCAACGTCTTCGAGATCGTCATCACCGCTCTGTTTTCCTTCATAGCTGGCGGAATGGCTGCATCCCACCGCCTGTGCTATCCCGCCATCGCGTCAGGCAGCGTCGTCCTCATCCTCCCTGGCTTTATTGTCCTCTCCGGCAGCCTTGAGATCATGTCCCGCAACATCGTCTCGGGGTCCGTACGTATGGTATACGCCGTCATCTACGCCTTATTCCTTGGATTCGGCCTTGCCATCGGTGCAAAAACCTACGCCAAGATTGTTGGGTCGTCCATCGTCGGTATCACGGACTATACGTGCACGGAAAGCCACGATCCGCTTGGAGGCTGGTGGCAAGTCACACCGACGGCGTGGTGGGCATTCTTCACTGTCCCTGGCTTCAGCATTTTCCTGAGTCTACGCAACTTCATCCCTGTCAAGCGCACGGAGCTCATCCTCCTTGTCGCTATCTCCTCCATCGGATGGGTGACGAACCACTTCACGGCGACGCAATTCCAAAACCAGGCAGACATTGCCGCGGGCGTTGGGTACGTTCTCTTCCCTCTTCCATCCATCCATTCTTTCCAACCAACTTATCCATGTACAGTGCTTTCGCCGTCGGACTCGTCGCTAACCTCTACGCCCGATTCTTCGCCGGAAACGCCTTCGTCATCATGATCACTGGCATCCTCTTCCAAGTCCCCTCAGGCCTCGGCGCCGGCGGGCTCTTTGGCTTCGTCTCAGAGCAGAGCTCAGAAGGCGCAAGTACCAGCGAGACATATGAAAGTGGTTTCCAGGTCGGGCTGCAGCTCATCAGTGTCGCTATTGGCATCACAGTTGGACTGGGACTTGCTCTGCTCATTGTGCATCCCATTCCGAGTCGAAGGAGAGGCGGAGGCGTGTTTTCTTTGTAGATCATGATGTTGCATTTGATATGCACGTTGGATGGTTACGGTGCTTGTGGACACTCGAAGGACTCATTTCACTTTACTGGACACTGATTCATAGATGTGGATTCTTCATGTACATAGACACGTATAGGTTTGCTTCTCCGTAGATTTTGTAGACGCACATTACTCCTGCCACCATTTAGCGTAATTAGTAAATACAGAAACAAATTGTAATCTTGGACTTACGCTTTTTCGAATCCAGTTGGCGGCAGGTGCCTCGACAGTATCCCTGCAGGATTGAGGACATCATCATGTGCACATAGTGGGAACATGCTGTGAAACTCGATAGTGACTGTGAATGATGAGCGCGTATCAAGAGGATTTTCGGGGCTATGTAACTGCGCCACGGGATACACGTGGGTGAGCTGAAGCTTAGCTCTTATCTCTCATCTTGGGCTTCGAGCGTCAACTGTCCCAAGGTCAAACTTTCAATCTGTATATGCCTATTCCTGGGTCGTCTCCTCGTGGTGTGCTCCTCGAGAAACCTCGTCAGAATGTTAACTTGGACACTGCCAGTGCCAGCACAGTGATATGGAAGGCTAGTTACGAAGAACAGACACATATCATCACAGCGCTTTGAACTCCTACTTTGGTCAGTGCACCGCCCATACCAATTAAAAACCAGTGATCCGCAGGCGTATACCCCGACTCCTCTGAGGTACAGATGTCAAGAAAGCGAGCAGGCTACTGAAAACGCGGTGGAAACTTTGCACTGCCTAGTCATTGGAGCTTGGCGGGCGACGAGCGTATATAAGAGCATGCTCTGCTTTCGTGTTTCCGAATCCACTTTCGTGTCTCCGAGCCTTTTCTACCTCAAACAGCGAATAAGAGCTAGGGAAATGACTTCCGAAGAACAACGAGCCGACGTCTGGATGATCTTCATCTCGTCCCAAATATCTACCCTCATCTCCGCAACGCTCCTCTGGACATGCACATCTATAGCATTCGCATTCGCGCTTCGCGTTCAACTGTACGAGCATTCCTCCCATCTAGCTACGAGTTACAACTAACGGGGAAACCCTTGAAGGAAACGCGAAGTCCAAACACGCGCTTCGCGCGCTCTTATCACTACAACCTGCCTGTTCTTCCTGTTTACCACGGCTGCGTGGGTTATGAGACTCGGCGTGGTATACTCTTACCTGCATCGGGATGTCGATAATGCACAAATCTACTTGCTGGTCGAAGGGGTAATGGTGTCCGTGAACGTACGTCCCACTCGATCACTCAAGTTGTATGAGGGACTTACTCCGCATATGCAGTACTTCTTGGGAGACGCAGTGCTGCTATGGAGAGCGTGGGCTTTAACGCAGCAAGATTGGTATCGATGGCTCATCGCTATCCCGTTCGTGTTTCTTTGTGTCGGCTTAGGTGTGGTGTATCCAAAAGTTCGATGAATTGATGTTAACATGTGTCCAGTCTTCACTGGGTTCATCATTGCGTGTGTTGCTCCCGGGGCAGCGAGCGCTTTCACGCCAGGCTCGGCATTGTGTACATACAGCCCCAAAATTGTATGGGCAGTGAGCTTCTTGACGAACGTCTGGGCGACAGCGATGATTGCTGCCAAGGCATGGTGAGTCCAATCCAGGCTTTTTGAGCCAAGTGCTAATAGTACATAAGGGAGCTCCGTCGTTTCATGAAGTACGCTCTTGGACGTCCGGGTTCGACAAAAGGAGAGAAAGTCCTGGCTGTTCTTGTGGAGTCTGGGGCTTTTTACATGCTCTTTTGGGTACGTGTATCTTCTTCTTTCCCTCCCCAAAAAAAAGTTGGCTGACCTTCGTGTTCGAACCAAGCTCGTCACCATCCCTGGTCTGTTCGTAACGCTTTCGACAGCAGACTCGTACATCTCTCAAACCGGTTCGGTCCACTTTATCCTCATCATCAGCTCTGTGGGCTGTCAACTTTCTGTGGGTCATTCTTTGCCTGCCTCCTCGAAGAAAGACTAAATCTGTATGTCCAATTTAGGGACTCATCCCAATGGTCATCATCATTCTCGTGCATCGACAATGCGCGACACCATATGATCTCGAAGTCGAATCCCTACCCGTTGTCGAAGCTGGGCGATGCCGGCTATAAGCAATCCCCGGCCACAATGAGCAGAAGGATAGGCATTGTACTCTAAGAAGGGAAGGCCGCAATCATTTTCGAGGAAGATGAACTTCGTGCTCCACCCGAGAATTCACCACTTTGTCTCTTTGTAAAAGAGACTCTCTGGCTTCTACGAGAAGCTAGACGGTGTTGTGTTTGTTTTTGGGTGCACTCAAGACAGGGTCGCGTAAAGCACCCAGGCCATATATGGATGTCCTTCGTAGGATTAGTCATGCAGTAGTCTAAAGCGTGCCCGCAGTTAGGAGATTGTAGATTGTACGTATTCGCACTCGAATGAATGTTAAAAATGTTCTTTCTCATTGTCGCTGTCCGCTTGTTGTCCGCTGCGCTGCGTGCAGGGGTCGTGCCTCTTGTGGGAGAGTGATGTCGAAGATGATGGCCTCTCCACTGACAATAGGCATGTCTGGGGCGCGAAAATGCAGCCCGAGAGACTCGGAGGCATGTCTTGGGGTTCACGGTTAGCCCTTTGGAGCGAAGAGGAGATAATCAAACAAAATTTACGAACAATGCGCAGTCAAGCAGCGGCGGATCGTAAGACGGCCTTTTGAATAGACGTTTGTATAGGATAACCAAGTAAGTCCAGGCTAAGTCTAGCTAACAACATTGGGTCAATTATGGCAAAAACATGTGCGGTTAGCTGCGACCCTAGATCGTGAGATGCGCAGGTTCGCGTGACGTCACGCGTATGATCTCGAATGGAGCAACCACGCGACGAGAAGACGTTCACATAAACGCTGCCCGAGCTTAATCGTTCACCACCATCATCCGCGCCTAAGACGCCCGCCGCCTTTGAAGACGCCGCCGCTCTCGCCGACAACGACGACAACGTCGCCCCCGCCATACCAGTTCACGGATCTGCTCCGTGAATATCACGCCGACTGCACGCCGAGATAAGATTTCGATCGCCTTGGGTCTTTATTTTGCCGAAGCAGAAAAGCATCGAGGGCCTGTCCAAACACGGTACGCTTGTTTCTTCCACACTACCACCTTGTATTTCCTCCGGGCCCCGTTTTGTTCCCTCTTATAAATTATCTTCTATCTAATTACTCGAGCTTTCTATCCTACCCCCCATACTCTCTCCTCGCATGACAGAGCCTAATGTTACCAGGAAAAAGTCCAGCCTTATGTCGCCTTCGCGAGAGGGCAACTCGGGCAACAAGACTCCACGCAAAGTGCAATGGGTCGACAGCACCCCGAGCCCCGTTCACGAGCTGGACGAGCGTGGTCTAGATGTACGTACATACGCGTCCACTCGACCTGATACTAACCTGTTGTGCAGCCAAATGCCTTTGACTACTTTACCGATGCCCTCAAACGCCACCAGTCGATGAGCTCAACGGCGTCTCCCACCAGGGAACAAACAGTATCGCCAGATCCCACTACCGTTCGCAACACAGCAGCCAATGCTACGACCTCGAACCCACCTCCTGGCCCGCGCATCCACCACTTTCCTCCTCGCGCCTCCCATTTGCCGCCCATTACCACGGAGTTGACCCAATACCAACGGGAAACACCACCTTCTGCGTTGCCGCCGAGCACAAGCACAATGTCCGCTACGACATCCGCCCCTCCCGACTCTCCTGATCCTCATGACGTGCCGAGTGCATACATCGACCCAAACGAGAGTGCTGGTCTGCCCGGTCCGAGCGACAAAGCCTACAACCGCGCGTCTCATATTGTTCGGGCGCACACCCGCGGCACGCCAGGCAAGACGAGGCCAAGTATGTTCATGAACTTGAACAACATGGCGGCGGCGCGCGGCCGACGCAGTCGCAGCCCTAGCCGTGAGCGCGATCCCGAACGCGACGCGATGCCCGTCAACCCGCGCCTACGACACGGCGGCGGTGTTCTTAGTGCTCTGCTCACACTGTACAATGCTGAGCAGGCTGGCATGCAGAGCACTGCCACTACGCCGGGCGAAGAACTTCCCGAACGGCCATGGATCGAGCGAGGCAAGCAGCGGCAACAGTCGAGCACGTCGCCATCCACACGAGAATCATCGCCATCCTCCCCGAAAGATCCTCTCCTTCATCGCTCCAACTCATACAACTCTCTATTTGGCGTTCGAGGCAGGCCGAAGCAGCAGAGAAGTGGCGGAGGCACCATTGCCAGCCTCATCGCAAGCACAGGCAACATCTCGGGCCCCGCTGCACCGACGCAGAGCAGGGTTGCGCCGAATCTCAAACGGCCGGGCTATCATTTGTCTAGGTCCGTGCTTTACTTTTTTTTCACGCCGCGCAGCACTCATGAATGTTCATCAGGTATTCGCTAGAGTCAAAACTCCCGAATGTCAAGCGCCCTTCGCCCACTGGCGACATCATCACTCGACCTGTGAGTGCGGCTGTCGATGGTCGCGACACGCCCGAGATGAATGCCCTTCATTTGTCGCCATCGAGCGACACTGTATCGACTCTCGTTGGACATGGCAACGAGAAAATTGGCTCTCCGCCAAATGAGAAGGCACCTATCGGACACCGCCGCGGCTGGTCTGCGAAACTCAAGGATCTCCCATATGCCTCCTCGGTTATGAGTCTTGGACGCTACACCCCCTCCCAAACACCTATCAATACCCCTTCCAAGGAGCTCGACGACCCATTCAGCAGCGGGGCACGTACACCGGACCGTCGCGAACGCGAGCGCCGCAAGCGCAAGAAAGCGGAGATCTACATCACTCGTCATGTCGCCGAGATTATCCAGCGCCAGGAATTCATCCTTAGGCTGGCACGCGCAATGATGATGTTTGGTGCTCCTTCCCACCGTCTGCAGAGCCAGATCGCAGCCACAGGCCGTGTGTTGGATATCGAAGTCTCCTGCATGTACCTTCCCGACGTCATGCTCATCTCGTTTGACGACTCCAGCACCGGCACATCTTCCATCCGCTTTATTCGTCAGGGCAGTGGGCTTGATCTGGGCAAGCTGGCGGAGGCGTACGAGTTGTACTGGAAGGTTATCCACGACGACATCTCGGTCTCCGATGCTTCGAATCAGCTCACAGAACTCATGAAGAGGCATCAAATCTATCCGTGGTGGATGCTCATGTTTATCGGTGGGATGTGCTCTGCGGGGATCTGCACCGTGTCGTTCAACGGTTCATTCCTCGACGCTGTGGCTGTCTTCCCTATGGGCGCTATCCTTGTCGGCATGCAACTTCTCGCCGCAAGGAACGACCTCTTTTCGAATGTGTTCGAAATCGTCATCACCATGGCCTTCTCATTCATCGCTGGTGGTCTGGCAGAGTCTCACCAGCTCTGTTACTCGGCCATTGCTTCTAGCAGTGTGGTCCTCATCCTTCCCGGCTTCTTCGTCCTCTGTGGCGCACTGGAGATTATGTCCCGCAACATCGTTTCTGGATCTGTACGGCTCGTTTTCGCCGTCATCTATGCCCTCTTCCTTGGATTTGGACTGGCTATCGGCGCGAAGGCGTACCAGCGGATTATTGGAAACGATATCGTCGGGATCACGGACTATACTTGCCAGGAGAGCCACGACCCGACGGGAGGCTGGTGGCAGCAAACACCATCGAAGTGGTGGGCGTTCCTGTCCGTTCCCATTTTCACCACCTTCCTCTCGCTGCGCAATTTCGCGCGCTGGAACAAGAAGGAGCTTCCACTGTTGATCGCCATCGCGAGTGTCGGATGGACGGTGAACCACTTCACCTCGCTCGAGTTCGTCAACCAGTCGGATATCGCGGCGGCGGTCGGCGCCTTTGCCGTAGGGATAGTCGCCAACCTCTACGCCCGCTTCTTCGACGGAAACGCATTTGTTGTCATGATCACAGGTATCCTTTTCCAGGTTCCTAGTGGTTTGGGCGCAGGTGGCTTGTTGGGCTTCGTCAGCGAGCAGAGCTCGGGGAGCAGCCAGAGTTATCTCAGCGGGTTCCAGACGGGCTTGCAGCTTGTCAGTGTGGCGATTGGGCTGACAGTGGGGCTGGGCCTCGCACTGCTAGTCGTGCATCCGATTCCGAGCAGGAAGCGCGGAGGTGCGGTGTTTTCTCTGTGATTTTGTTACTCTCGGATGCGCGGATACCATCGGGACATATCATACTGTATATACTATCTCTAACCCCCACTAGATTTTTTTTCACTCACGTATACTGGTTTTTTTCTATTGTTGATGCGTATTGTCTCCTCCTGTCGGTCTCATTTCCTTACGTTATATTTTTGGGTCTCCCTTTTCCGTCCTTCCCACGATATTTGGCCGTCTCACGCTCCTTCGCTCTGTCGTCTTATCATTCATGAAATTCTTGTACATATCTTGGAAAGATCCTCATACACACATACATTCACACACGTATACCGTAGAGTACCATAGACAGCGCCCATCGAACGCTTGCCTCGATATTTAACTTCGCCTCCTCCCTCGGACCCTGCCTCGGAGGGCCGTTTCTCCCTCCTTCGTCGTTAGCCACACATACGCTCAAAGATGTATAAATAGGTTCCCGTTCTTCTCTCCGAAATGGTGTTTCACACTAGACTCGCTACCATTCGTCCGCTGAGAGCTCACGATACGATGGCAAAGGGCACGCCACCGAAAATTCCTTTTACGATATGGATTTGATGATCTATCACAGAATTTCTTTTTTGGTTCGGATGGTGTGATGCGGGGTGAGCTCGAGCGAACGACTGGGGACCTTGAGCCCGGTTTTAGGGGATCGGAAATCCCGAAGCTTCCGACGGAATGACTTAGCCAAATTTACGCTGTTGCGCACAATGCTCGTATACGCCACGCTGTATATCCCTCACTGAAGTACATATTGGAGGCGGTTG